>CAUYON010153439.1:0-16646 GCA_963573935.1 Arctocebus calabarensis | reverse complement strand
CCCTGGATAGAGTGCCATGTCATCACAGCTCACAGCAACCTCCAATTCCTGGGCTCAAGCGATTCTCCTGCCATCCTGACCTCCCAAAGTGCTAGGATTACAGGCATGAGTCACTGCAACAGGCCAAGATCTCTTTTCTTTTCTCTTTCTTTTTTTTTTTTTTTTGAGACAGAGCCTCAAGCTGTCACCCTGGATGGAGTGCCGTGGCATCACAGCTCACAGCAACCTCCAATTCCTGGGCTCAAGCGAGTCTCTTGCCTCTGCCTCCCAAGTAGCTGGGACTACAGGTGCCCGCAACAACGCCCGGCCATTTTTTGGTTGCTGCCGCCATTGTTGTTTGGCGGGCCCGGGCTGGATTCGAACCCGCCAGCTTGGTGTACGTGGCTGGCGCCTTAGCCCGTTGAGCCACAGGCGCGGAGCCTGAATATCTTTTAGAAAAACACAAACCTTTCTTAGTGCCAAGAGAATAAAATGGGTTAAGAAGGTAGAGTCTTTATCTTGTAAGGTTGGGAATTCCATAGCTATTAGGCAGACTTGGAATCTAGGTGGGATTTAAACACACCTAGTGATAGATTTGGGTGGACTCATTATTTCTGGAAGTGTGCTCACCTAACAAATAGTTGTTATTTCTTAAGATGGTAGGGAGATGAAGTACCTTTCTTGGTACATTTCTGTACCATCTTTACTTTTTTTTTTTTTAAACAGTGAATAGATATTAGATTTATAATTAAATAATTAAAACTAATCAAGCATAATTTAAAAAATAAGCACACACAGACTCATTGACCTTTATAGACTATCTGACTCAGGAAAACATAACCTCAGATAAACTGGGGAATTTGCCCCTGTCAGAAGTATTGTCAAAACTGGGACTCCGTCTCTGGACTTCTGATTCAGAATTCTTTCCCCCAGCTTCCAGGCTGCCCCATATCAAATCAGATCAGGAAGAAAGTGATGGTTCCACCATCAAAACTTTGTGGAAGTTTGGAAAACATCACTTTGGGAATTGTAGACCTGACACCAAAAGGCAGCAACCCAGAACCCCTTGGGGACATACCCCTGGCCTCCATGGGAAGTCTGACCACTGCTGGTGTCATTTAGCATGAAGTAATGCAGGTTATGGAAATCTCAGATCCATGTCATTGGCCTGAAAGATACTCCCCATTGTTGGGTCACTGAATGCAGCCACCTACAACCGCTTTTTCCCTCTTTCTCCTCCTCTCCTTCTAAGACAAACACACAAAGAATCTAGCCCCACCCCACCCCCAGAAGTTTGTGCCAAAAGACCCTGACTGGGAACCTGTGGAATGTGCCCACCCCCCTACAGTCCCATATAAAAGTGGTCTCTAACTGCCCCTCTGGTGCAAGTGCCATCTTTGCACAGCTCTGGTAAGTCACCCTTCCCTTTCAATGAACCTGGCCTGAACATCTCCTCTGCAGCCTCCTCTTTGGGGGCCACCATTTACGTCTTTCGTCCATCAACTTATTCCTGGACTCCTTTCTTGGGAAATTTCATCCCTGATGCAAAATTAATTCATTAAAAATTCTTTTCTGGATAGTTTAGTGTCTGTTTCTCTCTTTCTTGTGCGCTTCTGCTTAAACAACCTTCAGGCTTCAGCAGAGTAACTCCAAGGCCAGTCAAATGAAGCATGAAAACAAGGGTCAATAAATCAATGAAAATAACACCCAAAGGGCAGCCTTATCTTGCAATGGGAGGAGAAGTCACTTGTTTTTAAGAGAAGGTCTTTTCTTGTTTGGGATGAATGTGGGAGAAGGGTCATGGAGGAGGGTACCCGCAGACTAAGACAAATGGGAAACTGAAGGAAAAAAACCCAAAAAAACCTCTGAAAACAAATAAGTGCTTGAGGTGCTGACTCTTCCCTTAGCTCAGAGCCCTGTTCAAGGCTGAATGGGACTGGCTAGAGCTCCAGAGGGGAGACTTCTTTTCCAGGCTGGGGTGACCCACAGGGGCGACACCCCTGAAGCCCTTGGAGGTGACATCAGTTCAGCACAGTCTTCATACTCTTCTGGAAGCATTTTTTTTTTTCTGCTTTATTCTGTGTGTCCTCTTGTTTGTTAGGCCGAAGTCTCCTTGAGGGTGGCGTCTGTATCTCATTTGCCTTAGTAGATCTCCAAGTGCTTATCATGGTTGCTCATTCTTGGCAAATGATCAAGAAATGTGTGTTGAGTGAAGGAATCAAATTAAAAGCAACAAAAATATTGCAGATGGGTTTTCCTAGTTGGGTTTTTTGGAGGGGGAAAGGTAAGCACAGAGGTTTAGGGGTGGGCATGAAATAAAAGATGAAAATACGATCAAGACATCACAAGAATGGAGAAGAAAGAATCTAATGTATTCAATTCTAATATAAAGGCAGCAGATGAGCTAATACATGGTTGGGGGAAAGAGAATGAGGGAGGGGGAGAGGGAAGGAGGGAGGAGAGGGTCACAGTGTATGGCACAACTCTTGGGGGCAGAACACAATTTTAAAGGGGACTTTACCTAATAAATGCAATCAGTGTAACCTAATTCTTTGTACTGTCAATGAATCCCAAACAATAAAAAAAAATAAAAATAAAATAAAGATGTCTTCAATCACAGATGCTGTGAAATCATTTTCCTATTAGCAATGTGAGTTTCCTTCTCGTAAATTGCAATTAAGTAACCTTTCTTTCATTCTGAACATTTGCAATGCCATTCATTTATATTAAAATTCATCTTGTGGGATTTTAACCTACAATGATGATTGCCGATTTGAATCCAGATTTGCCATGCAAAGCATTATCTGTCCTTTATGGCATTTTCTGACATGTGAGTTTAATAAAAATATTTCCTATGTGTTCAAAGAAATTATTTAATATGTGACTATTGAGTGATGAAAATTTGCAATCATATACAAACGAGTGATAATGGCATAATAAATTCCCATATATTTGTTATCTATCAAAAAAATATGATCAGGATAGGCCCCTGCTTTAGCTTACAGACAAGCCCGAGAGACAGATTTCAACCCAGATCTGAGTTCATCGCCTATTTAGTGCCTGTCCTGGGGTCTGTTATTTTCTACAGATCATGTCCCTACTTGAGACTCAGGCTTCTCCTTCTGTCACCACCCTCATCGGGACACCATTCCAGCCCAGCTGCAGAATGGGAGGAGGTGAGTAAAAGGAGTGCTGGTCTATATTGCAGGGGCAGTGAGGGCTGGTCTAAATTCTAATATTCTGGACAGGCTCTGGGTGACTGAGGACAAGAGCCAAGGCTGGAGCCCAGGATGGGGGTGGCGTGGGGTATCCACTCGCAGGTGGGCAGGAACTGGAATCTGAAAGCAGGATGCAGCCAAAGCCCTTGGAGAGTGCCAAGGGGCAAACGAGAGGGAGCAAGCTCAGGTGTCAGGTCCACAGGCAAGAGGAGGGCTGTATGTGGGAGAGGGCCAGGTGGCCCTGGAATGAAGTGGGAGTAGGTCAGGCCGAGGCCGCACGTGAGAAGGCCCTGGCCTGGCTGAGTGACCTGGAGTATCCACAGCAGGACGTCAGAAGTGCCGCTGTGAAGGTGTGGATGGGCCAGGACAGACACCTTGTCCCCAGCTAACAAGCCTCTGCCGTATCTCTCATGACCAAGCTCCCAAGAGAGCCCCAGCCCAGGAAGAGGAGCCTCAGCCCTGTTCCGTGACATCAATGCAAAGCGAGAAAAAGGACGTAAAGTCGGATGGCGCCTGTGGCTCGGTCAGGAGGGCACCGGCCCCATATACTGAGGGTGGTGGGTTTAAACCCAGCCCTGGCTGAACTGCATCAACAGCAACAAAAACAAGTAGCCGGGCGCTGTGGCGGGCGCCTGTGGTCCCAGCTACTCGGGAGGCTGAGGCAAGAGAATCGCCTGAGCCCATGAGTTGGAGTTGCTGTGAGCTGTGTGACCCCACAGCACTCTACCCAGGGCAATAAAGGGAGAGTCTGTCTCTACAAAAAAAAAAAAAAAAAACAAAGAATGTAAAGTTAATTTTCATTCCCAGTTCAAATGGCTACCTATTCTGAAATCATGGTTGTTTCACTTCTGGTGATCAGATGGCTTTTTGTGTGTGTGAAATCATGGCGATGGTAAGTGATAGGGTTGTTTTGTTGGTTGGTTGGTTGGTTTTAGTTATTAGAATTGCCTCACTGGGCTAAATTAAAAAAATCATTGATATTGGTTCCCATCTTTATGAGGGAAAATATTAATAAAGCGTCAAATTTCAGTCTGGTTACCTCTGCTCTGAGAAGCTGAAATCCTGCCCCTGAAACTCAGACCTTGGCTGCTGGAATAACATCCCCCTCCTTCTGGCCCGCACTTTGAGGCAACTAGATCCTAAACCTTTAAATACGCTAATTATCTCCTGCACTCGAGTCAGCCAAATACCTTGGTCTGGCCCTCCCCGCTCTGACCTACCCAGCTGACAACTGAATGCCACATCTGATGGCTCCCTTGCTGCAGGTTTTCCCAGGAGATATCACGAGATTAGTTTCGTCTTAAATGGAAGCGCATAAAAATGCCTCCTCACTCAGTTTCCAACTCTTTGTCATTGCTGTGAAATGTCCCCTTTTCCTATTACTGCTGGGAGACTGACTCACCGATTATGGAAAAAATGGACTCCCTGGACTCTGGCTGCTTACCTGGCAGCTGATTTCGCCGGGAACTTTGCAAGTGCCCCCTCACTTCATAGCAGCCAATACCTAAGCGCATGCTTCATTCTTTCCCAGCTTCATGCAAACAACAGCTGGGCTGCCTGGGGCTAAGAAGAGGGGTTTCTGGGTCCAGCATAGAGCTGGAATGACAGTATGATTTGAGGTCTGCCTGTGCCTTAAAGTCTCAAAAGCCCAAGAGAGGCCTGGGTACAGTGCTGCTCCCTGGTAGTCCCAGCTACAGAGGAGACTGAAGTGGGAGGCTCACTTGAACCCAGGAGTTCACAGCTGCAGTGAGCCATGATTGTGCCTGGGAATAGCCATTGCACTCCAGCCTGGGCAACAGAGTGAGATCCTGTCTCATAATAAAATAAAAAGATAAAAAGCCCATGATCAGAGTCACCAAAAGGTGTACATGCAAGGCATTGTCTCCAGCGCCTGAATCTACTGAAAGCTGAGGAAAAAAATCAGTAACATAGGTCTTGTTTTTATTGAAAAATCTAATATTGTTAGATGCTAAGATAAATGTGGTTTTCTCGAAAAATCTGATGTTGTGTTTATTATAGATTTTTTGCATTAATTTAGATGATTAAAAATAATACAGGGGCTGGGTGTGGGGGCTGGGTATGGTGGCTCATGCTTGCAATCAATCGTAGCACTTAGGCCAAGGTGGGTGGATTGCTTGATCTCAAGAAGAATGAGACCCTGTCTCTACTAAAAAAAGAAACATTAGCTGGGTATAGTGGCTTAAGTCTGTAGTCCCAGCTATTGGGGAAGATGAGGCAGGAGGCTCTCCTAAGCTTAGGAGTTAGAGGCTGCAATGAACTGTGATTGTACCACTGCACTCCAGTCTAGGTAGCACAGCAAAACACTGTCTCAAAAAAATTGCATTAAAATATTGTTTATTTTGATTATTGGGTTTGATGGCAGTCCCTTAAATTTTGTGGTAGAGGCGAGTGTCTCACTCTCCTCATCACAGTCTTGGCCTCATTTTAGCTACAAAGACTTAATAGGATGTATTTGTTACCAAGCTCCCACTCTAACAAACACATTAGCTAGTAGATACTAGCCCCATCTACTAACATAATCTCTTCTCTGACTCCTATCCACCCACAAAGTAGAACCCTGCCTCAAAATCCCTAGCCAGTAGCTATGCCCCCAATCCCTGCAGCCCAGTCCTTACAGACCCCCGTATTGATGTCCTGGTTGGGCCTTCTGCTGACACTGTCAGACCCTCTGAACACTGTGCATGGCCCTAGGAAGGAGAGCCCAACTCTGCTGCCCAACTCTGGGCCCTAGACACTAACTCCCTGGTCCAACAGCATTCTTTCCCATTTATCTGCATCTGACTTTTCTGGGCCTGGTTCTGCCCTCCCAGATGTTTTTCTTTACTGCTTGCTTCCTGCTAGGATGTTCCCAGAACAAACAAAGACTGTGTGAGTCTTTCTGATTTGGGGGTATCAAGCCTCCTCTAAGTAATGCAAAATTTGAATCAAATACTGTGCTCTTTCCCCAGGCCTAGAATAGTTGCTTTAATAACCACTGAGAGTGTACCATGTGCCCCTGTACTATGCTTTACTGGGGTTAACCCATATGCCTCTCACTATGACCTTACAAGGTAGATAATATTGTCGTCTCCATTTTACAAATGAGCAAATCAAAGCCCAGAGAGGCAAAGTTACTTGTCTAAGGTCACAGAGCTAGGAAGTCACAGAAGTGGTCTTTCATCCCAGGCTCTAGAGCACAGTTCTTAACTACCACTTTACCTGGCTTTTCCTTAAAGTCTAAGCAGCCCTGCACTGGAAAATTTCCGATCAGATGACTCTCAAATTAAAATCCCAGCTATTTAGCTTATGAGCTCCATGGCGTGGGATGACACGTTAGCTCTCCAAGTCTCAGCTCTCTTATCCTGCATGGTTTTGTAAGAACTGGCATCAGGCACTCAGTACACAGCAGACAAAATTGTCACCCCCATTCTTTCCTGCATTAAAACCTTAGCAACCACAAACATGCCACGAGCAGGGCCTACAGATTTAATTCTGCACTCTGGGGATGTTAGTAAAAACTAGAAAAAATAAAACCAGTTCTATTTGTAAAGCACTTTTTTTTTTTTTTTACAGTTTTTGGCTGGGCCGGGTTTAAACCCACCACCTCCAGTCTATGGGGTGGAGCCACTACTCCTTGAGCCACAGGCGCCGCCCTGTAAAGCATTTTTACTTTTCATTTTTGGAGACAGATTCTCACTCTACCACCCTGGCTAGAGTGCCATGGCATCAGCCTAGCTCACAGCACCTGCAACTCCTGGGCAGTGATCCTTCTGCCTCAGTTTCCCAAGTAGCTGGTGGTACAGGTGCCCTCCACGACACCCAGTCAGTTTTTTTCTGTTTTAGCAGAGATAGGGCCTTATTCTTGCTCAGGCTGGTCCCAGAGTACTAGGATTATAAGCATGAGCCACCACCCTGGGCTATAAAGCACTTTTCTGCTGATGGAGGAGATAAAGTGTAGCATTTGAAGGGACAGAGAGGGGCTCCAAAGGCCAACTGCCCAGCTTGAAGGCCAGCTTCTGCAATGATGCGTGACTTCAGGCAAATTTCTTAACTTCCTGTGCCTCAGTCATCTCATTTTGGAGAGGGCGTGCTATTATTCAAATAATAATAATAGCACCCACTTTGTATAGGGTTGTTACTGATTATAGAGCCAATATACACATGCAACATCCTTCAAACAGCACCCAGAACGTACAGTAAGCTCTTCAAAGTGTGAACTGTTATTAAGTCTCTGGGGCAAGAGGAAATACTATGTTACCACCATTTTGTAGTCAAGGAAACAGAGGCTCCAAGGAGTTGAAGGATTTGCTCAACATCATACAGCTTTTGCAGAAATGGATCCAACATGGAAATTCAGAGCCTCAGGTTAAAGGCTTGCCAGCTCCTCCATTTCTTCCAGTGGTTTCTTAGTTCCATTTCTGATGTGATTGTGGTTGGCTCTGCTTCCCAGGCCACCGGTTTCCCACCTCGTTAATGCACTTCTGCAAAAGTCAGGCTGCTCCTCACTGGCATTGCTGCCGCTCTGCGTCGGCAGCTGTCCACCCACAGCTCCCCGACAGAGCACGGCAGAATGACGACCTTGGGTGGGGAAGACATTCACCTCCACCAGGTGCCTAATTATGCCAACCCTGAACATGAGAACGAAGGGGAGATGGTGCCCTGCCCGAGGATGATGGATGAGGCTGGCTGGTTTTATCTTCCCAGCTGTACAGGCCAGAGGCTCTATTGTGGGAGCAGCTCGGCGAGGTGTCTCAGTTGCTTTGTTGCAGGCGCTGGGGCAATGGAGGCTGCACTGGGTTAACACAAAGAGCTGGTGACTCACTCCCAGGAGAAGACCTGTGATGGATCATTAAGCTGTCTTGGAGCTTGTTTCAGGCCCACACCCCCAAGATGAACGCTTTCAATTTGTTTATCAGGTCTCCAACAATAGGCCAGTATTCTTCCCCACAACTCAGTTACACAATCCTTCCCCGCGCGTCTTTCAGCCACCTACTGAAAATCTGTCTGTGTGCCGAGCACGAGCTCTACCAGATGCCTGGCTGGCGCGTCATCCTGGTCTGTGATGGGTATGTGCACCCCACTAGCGCTGGCTGCCCCTGGAATGGAGGGACTTATTCTCTTGCCTGAGCTCTCTAGTGGGGAGATTTTGTTCTTCGTTTCCCCACCCTCAACCTCCAAATCTTCTTACACTCAATGACCCCAAATTGGATCTACACCTCTGAATTATTCATCTTTTAAAAACCTGTCCTAAAGTTTCCAATTCCTCTTTGATCCTAAGTTCTTGGGTTGATTCTTTTTAAAAAAGAAATTGTTTCATTTCATATATGTGTGTGTGTGTGTGCGTATTTCATTTCAGATATATATGTGTAATATACATATTACACACACACACAGATCGGGCATAGTGGCTCATGCCTGTAATCCTAGCATTCTGGGAGCCCGAAGTGGGTAGATTGCTTGAGCTCACGAGTTCGAGACTAGCCTGAGCCAGAACGAGACCTCGTCTCTAAAAATAGCTGGGCATTGTGGCAAGTGCTCATAGTCCCAGCTACTTGGGAGGCTGAGGCAAGAATCACTTGAGACCAAAAACTTGAGGTTGCTGTGAGCTATGATGCCACAGCACTCTACCAAGGACAATAAAGTGAGACTCTGTCTCAGAAAGTAAATAAATAAAATAAAATAATAGAAATAACTCATGTTTATTATAGAAAAAAAAAAAAGAATACAAATCAGCCATAATCTTGCCACCCAGATGTAATCTCTGTTAAAATTTTACGGGGGTCCAATCTCTTGGACGTGCCTCCCATATTCTGAAGTTTGCCTGGGTGCCCTTGCTTGCTGACATGTCCCCCCAGCTGGGGCTCTGGAAGTCCACAGATGCCACTTGTGCATGAGCAGCTCTACAGGGTAAGGTACATCCGTCAGCTTGCATGCAGATCACCTTCCTTGTGGTCTCTGCTCCAGGTGAGAACCTCTGGCTTGCACTTTTGGAATACCATCCTCCTGGTCTCCAGGCCTCCAGCCTCTCCTCTCACTCTGAGAGCGAGCAGACCAGGACATCAAGGCCATCGGGCCACTCTTGTGCTTGCAGCCTTCAGTGACTTCCATCCTGACTTGGGATAGACTCAGGATTCCCACGGGCTGTCTGTGTCTCTTCATGACAAGAGGCCGGCTTGCTTTTACAGTTTCTTCACTTGCCTCCTCACTAAGAGTATTCACTTCATAATGGGACTGCTCTTTATGCCCCAGGACCTTCGGATGTGCTGCTCCCTCTGCCTGAAACAAATTTCCCTTCCCCGTCCCTTGTCTGACTAATATTCCTGCTCTTTTTTCGAGACTTAGTTCACGTTTCTGCTCCTCCAGAAGCCTTTCCTGACCACCCCACCCTCATTCCACTTCACCTAGCTGCTTCTCTGTGGGGACAAAACATGCCACTGTCGGGCGGCGCCTGTGGCTCAGCGAGTAGGGCGCCGACCCCATATACTGGAGGTGGCAGGTTCAAACCCAGCCCTGGCCAAAAACTGCAAAAGAAAAAAAAAAAAACCACTTTATTTTTTGCTGACTAGAATGTAAGAATAAAAAATAGACCTATAGGTACTCAATGTTACTCTTTCTTAGAAGATGAGCATTTTTTTTTTTTTTTTCAGTTTTTGACCGGGGCTGGGTTTGAACCTGCCACGTCTGTCATATGGGGCTAGCGCCTTACTCACTGAGCCACAGGTGCCACTAGAAGATGAGCATTTTTATTAGATCCAGATACAGCATAAATTTCAAAATTGATTCAGATACTAAGTGTGTACACACCTATGATCATTTCCATTATGTGAATAATCACATGTAAATTATTTAATTTTTTTTTTTTTGAGACAGAGTCTCACTTTGTTGCCCTCAGTAGAGTGCTGTGGTGTCACAGCTCACAGCAACCTCCAATTCTTGGGCTCAAGTGATTCTCTTGCCTCAGCCTCCCAAGCAGCTAGGTCTACAAGTGCCCACCACAACACCTGCTTATTTTTTGTTGCAGTTGTCATCATTTAGCAGGCTCGGGCTGGGTTCGAACCCACCAGCTTCGGTGTATGTAGCTGGTGTCGTAACTACTGTGTTACAGGCACCGAGCCATAAATTATTTAACATTTCAACCCCCCAACAGCCGCATGAGATTTCCATGTTACAGATGAGTAAGAGCCACTTATGCGTTGTGTGTCAGGATCTCACAAACAGTAATCAACAAGACCAGAATTTGAACCAAGGTCAAAATAATGATTGTTTACTTAAAAATGATTTGAGGTTCAATTGTCTTTAAAGTTTTTTTGATGCATAAATTTCTGTCCATTTAAGGGATCTCCCCGAACTGGGTCCCTTTGCCATCTGGTTTCTCCTAATTTAGCAGCTAGATGATGATGGGATCATATCCTTCCCCAAAGTAACTGGGGGTGGGGAAAATGGTAGGAATAAATCTTTCCCTTCCTTTATATCACAAGTCTGATGAACTTTCTCCAGTAATCCTTCTTCAGTCAAACAGTTTCTGCCCAATGTGAGGAAGTATTAATTTGCTACCCATGAAAAAGGTACTGCCGATCCTTGGTGCTTTGGCTTGTCTCAAGGAACTTAACAGAGGGGTCTGATCCCGAATGTTCTTTATGGGTAGAAAAGTGCTTCGTTTGACTCTGCAGCTCTCATTCTATCATTCATTCAAACAACATTTACAGAGGACTTCATAATCACAGTTAATACAGTAGCTAACATTTATTGAGAGCTTAATATGTAAGAGGTACCACCCTGCCTGCTTTACAAGTAATAACTCATTTAATCCTCAACAATCCTCAGGTGGGAACTATTGTAATGATATCTTCATAGATAAGCAAACTGAGAGACAGGTAAGTAAGTTGCCCAAGGCCACAGAGCCTATAGTACACGGCCTCTCCCACCACGCACAAGGCTCTAGGAGGTTTGGGCATATGGAGGTGAAGATGACACAGGCCTTGCCCCCAAGGAGCTTATGTGCTTGTGCAAGAGAGACTTGGAACAGAGAATAGCAGTACTCTGTGCTGTGATAAGAAGCATAAAATAGAAATGCTGTCTTGGTGCCTGTAGCTCAAGCGGCTAAGGCTCCAGCCATATACACCAAAGCTGGCAGGTTCAAACCTAGCCCAAGCCTGCCAAACAACAATGACAATTACAACCAAAGAATAGCTGGGCATTGTGGCAGGTGCCTGTAGTTCCAGTTACTTGGGAGGCTGAGACAAGAGAATCGCTTTAGCCCAGAAGTTGGAGGCTGTGAGCTGTGATGCCACAGCACTCTACCCAGGGCAACAGCTTGAAGCTCTGTCTCAAAAAAAAGAAAGAAATGCTTGATGGCTAGCTGATGACTTCTGGGAATTGTAGACGAGGTGACATGTTAGCCAAGTCATAGAGGACAAGGAGGACACCAGGAGTTTAGTAGGTTGACAAGAGTTGGGTTCACAGTGGAATGCGACCTTCTAAAGGGTTTAGAACACGCAGCATTTGGAGGTGGAAAAAGAACAGCTTGCTGGAAGAACAGTGAGAAGTTCCAAGGGTTGGTTACCTCAAGAGGGGAACAGCAAGAAATAGGCTAGATTAGTAGGCTGGGCAAAATCATGGATTGTTTGTTGTTTTGTGAGAAATGGAGAAGAAATGGAGGTATTTAAACAGAAGAGTAGCGTGATTATATTTGTGATATACATAAGAGCAATGGGGAAGATGCTCAGGTGGGAGAGAGTTTTAAAAGGAAGCCGGAAAATCATCGAAAAGCAATTGCAATTAACCAGGAAAGAAACCCGTAGTCAGAACTGGTTGGAGAATGATTTTAAGAAGTAGTATCAACAAAGCTCCTCATCTGTCCCTGTGAGTGGGAAGGACAAAGCATGGCAGGAAGTGAAGGAGGAAGGGATGTCATTGTTCACCTGTTTCTTTGTTCAGCAGGCCTTTGGTCAGAGAAGCAGAGTCTGCACCAGGTCCCGGGGATGAGGCGGTGACTCAGACACAGTCTCTATAGGTCCTGCTCTCCATAGGTCATAATCTCATGGGCAAGGCAGACAAGTAAACAGACCAGTCACAGCAAAAGTTCCCAAGGACTCCATTGGTGATGTCTTGACGCCCAACCTGGCTGGCATGACCAGCTCTGGAGGCAGCACTTGTTTCCTCCGGTTGGTCACTCTGCCATCCCCGTCACCAGGATTGTCCAACCTGGCTTATCTAGGGCACGGGCCAAGAGCCTGATGAAGACATTTGGAGTTGGAAGAGCTGCGGCCAGGGCATAGCTTTCATAAAGACAGTTCAGAAACTGGTCATCCCAGAGAGTGACCCACGTCAAATCCCATTTAGGAAACCCAAGAGCCAAGTGCCCCTAGAACTGGATTAAAACCCCTAGTCCAAAGGGCCAGGGCAGGGAAGTGAAGCCAAGAGTTTAGAATTGGGCAGAGATAAACAAGAACAAGCCAGAATGCTTAGGGATGATTGCCCCAAACCCTGGGTGGGGGTGGGTGATCTGCTTTCCCTGATGGGGCTCCTCTGTGGCTGGTACACATGTGATCCACGGGTTCTGGGGGCTGGCAAAAAAGGGTCAGCACCTTCCCTACAAGCTGCAGAGAAGTGGCCCAGTCCCCACACCCTCCCCCAGGCCTACCAGGTAACCCACACCAATTCATCAGGGTGTGGATTGTAAGGAACAAAGGTTGACTATCTCTAAATGTTTCAGCAGAAGATAAGTTGTCGGAGACAGTAGGAAGTAGAGAGGAGAGTCAGGTACTCAGGCAGCAGGGTCTGTGAGGAGAGGACCTTCCCTTACTCTCCCTCTGCAGTTTCCTCTCTTTAAAAAAAGGGATGAAGGCTCGGTGCCTGTGGCTCAACGGGCTAAGGCGTCAGCCACGTACACCTGAGCTGGCAGGTTCGAATCCAGCCCGGCCCGCCAAACAACGAAAAAAATGCAACCAAAAAATGGCCAGGTGTTGTGGCGGGCGCCTGTAGTCCCAGCTACTTGGGAGGCAGAGGCAAGAGACTCGCTTGAGCCTAGTAATTGGAGGTTGCTGTGAGCTGTGATGCCAGGGCACTCTATCCAGGGTGACAGCTTGAGGTTCTGCCTAAAAAAAAAAAAAAAAAAAGGAATGAACAAGGTCAGCAAAATCTAGAGGCTGTATTGAAACTGCCCGCGGCTGCTGAGCAAAGTGGGCAGTGCCTGCTCAACCATTTGGGACGCCCACGGGACTCGGGGCCCCTTTCGGAACAAGCAGGGTCAGCCACTGAGCGAGGGAGGTGAGGGGAGAAGAAGGTGAAGGGAAGGGAGAGACGCCGCAGACAAGAATGGGAGCAGAAGGGGCCTGTTTCCTGTCCCTGAATTCTCACAGCTCTGCTTACAGCAGCCTCCCGTGATGGCACCCACAGTTGATGTGGCCCCTGGAAAGGCAGTGGGGGAGGGCTCGGTGGGCACGATGAGAGTGGCATGAGTTTCTGAACCCAGGGAACTGGAAGCTCAATGGCCCCTGATGGGAGATGACAGCAGGTCAGCTGAGCCACTGAGGGAAGCGAGGTGATATGGGCCGGAAGGGGCTAAGAGCCACCAGCAGCACCTGATAAGGAGGCAGCTGGAGCTCCTCTGGGCTGGTCACAGCGCTTGGCCTCATTTGTATTGATCCTTCCTCGCTGTCTCTTTGTTTTATTAACTTTAATTTGTAACTGGTGTGATCAGCGATTGTTCTTTCTGGGGTATGTTGTTAGTGGAAAGTTCGGATGACCCATGGCTGTCTGTTCTTGTGCTATAGAGAGCCCAGGGCTCTCCAGCACCCTCCATGGAGGATGCCATTTTCCAACCATAGGTTTGTTGTCTTGTTGACTCAAACAGAAAGCCAAGAGAACCCTCACACTTCACTGTTTGGAAGGAATCGAATTTGGCAACCTTGATCTTTTATGGCCATACCAGCCTGAATACCTGCGCTCTCGTCTGAATTTAGAGCCTTTAGCATTAAATCAATTCTGGGGTCCCCATCTCCTACAAGAAATCTTCTGAGGGCTGAGTGCTGTGGCTCACACCTCTAATCCTAGCACTCTGGGAGGCTGAGGTGGGAGGATCCCTTGAGTGCAGGAGTTTGAGACCAGCCAGAGCAAGAATGAGGCCCCCCATCTCTAGTAAAAATAGAAAAAATTAGCTGGGTGTGGTGGTGGGTTCCTGTCGTCTCAGCTACTTGGGAGGCTCAGACAGGAAGATTTCTTGAGCCCAGGAGTTTGAGGTTGCAGTGAGCTAGACTGACACCACGGCACGCTAGCCTGGGTGACAGAGTGTCTAACAAGATATCCTACCTGTATCAAATTCAGCACCTCATGGCTACTCTGCAATCTTTGAGTAAGATAAATGGCAGTAGTAACAATGAGGGTTTATACATTGTTCTGATAGCTCAAACCGGGATGATATCACAGGCTTATCATCCCAGGCAAACTTTTTTTTTAGGGGTAGAGACAGAGTCTCACTTTATTGCCCTCGATAGAGTGCCGTGGCATCACACAACTCACAGCAACCTCCAACTCCTGGGCTCAGGCAGTTCTCTTGCCTCAGCCTCCCGAGTAGCTGGGACCATAGATACCCGCCACAACGCCTGACTATTTTTTTGTTGCAGTTTGGGCGGGATCGGGTTCAAACCCGCCACCCTCGGTATATGGGGTCGGTGTCCTACCCACTGAGCCACAGGCGCCGCCCTCAGTTAAACTTTTGGCCATTCAAGGTCACTCCGTCTGTTTAAAACGTCCTGGACCTAGTGGGAAAGTACCAGCAAGTGCCTTGTAATAAAAGGCAGAGCATGGGCTCGGCGCCTGTGGCTCATCGGGCTAAGGCGCCAGCCACGTACACCTGAGCTGGCGGGTTCGAATGCAGCCTGGGCCCGCCAAACAACAATGGCGGCTGCAACCAAAAAATGGCCGGGCATTGTGGCGGGCGCCTGTGGTCTCAGGTACTTGGGAGGTGGAGGCAGGAGACTCGCTTGAGCCCAGGAAATGGAGGTTGCTATGAGCTGTGATGCCACGGCACTCCATCCACAGTGACAGCTTGAGCTCTGTCTCAAAAAAAACAAAAAACAAAAAAGGCAGAGCACGAAAGCTGCTAAGTGCACTACTCCAGGCACAAGGAACAGTATTTCCCAGGCCTGGGAGAATGACTTCTTAGCTATCTTGAGGTCTGAGAGAGATTATGTCCCAAGAGTTTTGTGGTGAAGATCTAAATTTATCCTAAAGGTGGTAGAGTATAGCGGCTCAGGCCTATAGTCCCAGTACTCTGGGAGGCTGGGGCAGGAGGATCCCTTGAGGCCAAGAGTTCAAGGTCAACCAGGGCAACATAACAAGACCCCATCTCTACAAAAATTTTTTGAGATTGCAATGAGCTATGATAGTGCCACCATACTCCAGCCTGGGTGACAGAGCAAGACCCTGTCCCTGTCTCAAAAAAAAAAAAAAAAAATTAAAATTAAATACATTTATCTGAAAGGGGCCATATAGTAGCCAAGCCCTAAAAACTTTAAAACAGGAGGTAGGATTGAGATTATTTCAGCAGATGCTCAGGGCTGGGCTGTTAGGTTTCCTTAATTCTTGCTCCAATAGCAGATCCTTTCTTCTACCTGTACTTTCTCAGTTCTTGGCAATTAGCAAGGTGTCTGAATACAAAAAGAAAGCTTCTCGCTTTCTCTCTAGACAGCTGCATCCTTTCTTTTCTTTTGAGACAGTCTCACTATGTCACCCTCAGAGTGCTGTGGTGTCTCAGCTCACAGCAACCTCAAATTCTTGGGCTTAAGTGATTCTCTTGCCTCAGCCTCATGAATAGCTGGGACTACAGGCGCCCGGCACAACGTCTGGCTATTTTTTTGGTTGCAGTTATCTTCATATTGTTTAGCTGGCCCAGGCCAGGTTCGAACCGGCCAGTTTTGGTGTATGCGGCCGGTGCCCTAGCCACTGAGCTACGAGCGCCACCAGCAGCTGCATCCTTTTGAGTTAGGGAAGCCCAGAGCTCTCTGGTGACTGATGGCAAAGTGGAACAAAGGGTGGTCATTCAAGGAGGTGAGAGCTGGAGTGGAACACAGATAGCAAAACCCCAAAATTCTGCAGCTACATTGCCCACCCCGGTGAGGAGCCTGTGCTGAAGACAAGGGAGGACTGAGGGAAAGTAGCAGTGCTCCCCTGGCCTTGGGAAGAAAAGAAGGCTTTGTTTTTCTTTTTTTGTCTATTTGGTTTGAGACAGAGTCTTAATTTCTTGCCTCAGTAGAGTCAGTGTAATAGTGTCATGGCATGGGCGGCTCCTGTGGCTCAGTGAGTAGGGCGCCGGCCCCATATACCAAAGGTGGCGGGTTCAAGCCCGGCCTCGGCCGAACTGCAAAACAAAAAAATAGCCGGGTGCTGTGGCGGGCGCCTGTAGTCCCAGCTACTCGGGAGGCTGAGGCAAGAGAATCGCTTAAGCCC
>CAUYON010153438.1:0-29477 GCA_963573935.1 Arctocebus calabarensis | reverse complement strand
GAAGGTGGTATGCTTCTAAGTGTTGGTCTATTTCCTTCAGATTTTTGTATTTATGAGAATAGAGTTTCTTGTAATATTCATTAAGGATTTTTTGAATTTGTGAGGAGTCTGTTGTTATTTTGTCTTTACCATTTCTGATTGATGAAATTAGAGATTTTACTCTTTTTTTTTCTGGGTTAGGTTAGCCAAAGGTTTATCTATTCTATTGACCTTTTCAAAAAACAACTTTTTGATTTATTGATCTATTGTATAATCCTTTTTTTAAAAAAATTTCATTTAATTGTGCTCTAATTTTGGTTATTTATTTTCTTCTGCTGGGTTTGGAATTGGAATGTTTTTCCTTTTCCAGTTGCTTGAGGTATCTATTAAGTTGTTAACTTCCTCTCTTTCTATTCCCTTGAGGAAGTCTTACAGTGGTATAAATTTCCCTCTCAGTACTGCCTTTGTGGTATCCCAGAGGTTCTGATAATTAGTGTCTTCATTGTCATTTTGTTCCAAAATTTGGTAATTTCCTTCTTAATCTTGTCTGTGACCCAGGTATTCTTCAGTTTAAGGTTATTTAGTTTCCATGTTTTTGTATGAGTATGCAGATTCCTGTTGTTATGTAGTTCAACTTTTATTTCATGATGGTCCAAGAAGATACAAGGAATAATTTATATTCTTTGAAATTTGCTGAGGTTAGACTTGTGACCTAAGATGTGATCAATTTTGGAGTAGGTTCCATGGGCTGATGGGAAGAATGTGTATTCAGTTTTGTTAGGATGAAATATTCTGTAGATGTCTGTTAAATCCAACTGTTGACTGGTTAAGTTTAAGTCTACAACTTCTTTGCTTAGCTTCTTTTTGGAGTATCTATCCAACGCTGCCAAAGGAATGTTAAAATCTCTGACAATCATGGTCGGATTTCCTCAAATTATGGAGGAAATCAAGTTGCTCATGTCCTTTAGAGTCTCTCTTATAAATTGAGGCGCATTCTTGGTTGGGTGCATAAATGTTATGAATTGGAATCTTATCATATTGAGTGTTACCTTTAACAAATGTGAAGTGACCATCCTTATTTTTCCTTACTTTTGTTGGTTTATTTTTTGCATCTGCAAATGAAATCACAACCCCTGCATTTTTATGATTGCCATTTGCCTGAATTATAGATGACCATCCCTTTACCCTGAGTCTATATTTATCTTTTAAGGTAAGATGAGATTCTTGTATGCAGCAGATATCCTGCCTGAGTTTTTTGTATCCAGTCAGCCAACCTGTGCCTCTTTAGAGGACAATTTAAGTCATTCACATTAATTGAGAATGTTGTTAAGCCTGGTAGAATTTTGGGTATTGAGTTTTTCAAAAGTCTAGTGGACATTTTTAATTGTTTTGAAACTGTCTGAGTTGGAATTTGATCAAAAGTTTGAGTGAGTTTATTGTGCTGGTCATTACAGAGGCTAGGTCTGAGAATATCCTGGAAAGCTGGTTTAGTTATGGCAAATTTCTTCAACATGTGAAGGTCATTAAAGTATTTAATTTCTCCATCATAAATGAAACTCAGTTTAGCTGGATACAGGATGCTGGATTGAAAGTGCTTTTGTTTTAGGAGATTAAAAGTCAATGACCACTCTCTTCTAGCTTGAAAGGTTTCAGCAGAGAGATCTGTAGTCATTCTAATATTCTTCCCCTTATTAGTTGTGGTTTTCTTATGTCTGGCTGCTTTCAGAATTTTCTCCTTCATTTTAACTTTGGTGAAGTTAATTATAATGTGCCTAGGAGATATCTTATTCAGGATGCCTTATGCTAGGGTTCTGAAGATGTCTGCTATCTGAATTTCAGAATCTCTTGGTATGTCTGGAAAGTTCTCTTTTATAATCTCATGAAGAAGAACCTCTGTGTCTTAGGAAGCAACTGCATTGCCTTCAAGGATTCCTATAAGGCAAATATTAGTTTTCTTCCAATTATCCCAGAGCTCTCTGAGAGAATGATCAGTTTTTGCTCTCCACTTCTCTTCCTCTTTGACTGCTTGGAAGATTTCAAAAGCTTTGTCTTCAATGTCAGAGATTCTTTCTTTTGCCTGATCCATTGTGTTACTGAGGGATTGTACTACATTTCTCAGATCTTTGAGGGCTGCGCATTCTTGTCTCAATGTGTCTGAATCTTTGGTGATTTTGTCTTTGAATTCATTGAATTCTTAAGAAAACTTTTGAATGCTCCTTGAATTTATAATTCCAACTTTATCTCCATTCTACTAATCTTATTTGAAATCCAAATTCTGAATTCAATTTCTGACATCTCAGCCATCTGTCTATGAATGGGGTCTTCAGTTGTATCTGCTGTATCATTCCTTGGGGGAGTTGATCTACACTGGTTATTCATGTTACCAGAGTTTTTCTGCTGATCGTACCCCATGATTATTTTACTCCATTTGACTAGATGAGCAGATAAGGTGAAGTTGGGTTGGGGGCTCCCAGAGTAGTGATTAACCAGCGATTTGCCCAAGAGCTTGGACTAGTGCCTGTATCTTTTCCCCTAGAGCTTTTTCAAGGACCTGTACAGTGCTACAGCCTGAGAAACTGGGGACCTGCTTGGTGTTGTGGGGCCAAGTGGCTCTGTTTTCAGGTGATTTCTGTCCTACCCTAGTAAATCAGTTACTCTTTAATGTATATTTTTAATAAACATTTTAACATAGTATCTGAACTGCTACCTTTTCTTGAGATATATATGATTGAAAAGGAATTCTTAGGGCTGAAAAAGAGAATAAGTCACTCAAACAATTTCACAATCAATCACATCATGGGAGCAAAATACCAAAATATATCAGCACTCCTGGGCATTTCTTTTTTCCAGGGTAGTATTCAGACATAATCAAAACTGAAAACAACCTTATTTTCTGTATAGTGTATTAATTCTTCAGAAGGAGAAAATAAGGCCATCATTTTTAAAGTTGTGGTGGCAATTCTCTTAGATCACTAACATTCTTCAAAGTAGGTGCCAGTAAGTAGCATAGAAAATGTGTTTTGAACTACTGAATGGTGTTATATTAACCAAAAAAGGGGGGATAAGCAGAAAAGTCAAGGAAATGGCATATGTGTATATGCATGTGTATCCCCAGACAGCAAATCATGCACAGCCTTTGGGATCATATTTTAGTGAAGACTAATCGACATAAAGCATATAATAATAATATATAGTGTTATTAGTTAAAAAGCAGAATATAGGGTGGTACCTGTAGCTCAAAGGAGTAGGGTGCTGGCCCCATGTACCGGAAATGGTAGGTTCAAACCCAGCCCTGGCCCCCCCCAAAAAAAAGTGGAATGCAAAGGAATTCATATTATTTATGATCTCATCAATACACATCAGAAAGATTCACAAAATTTAATTTTTTTCCTCTCTACATTTCACAGTTTCCAAAATTTCAACACAGTGGTAGATTATATATTGTCTTCTGCCCTCCCTGTCAAATAATTATACTTTGCACTCCTGTGTCCAGCAGGTGACTCACTTTGGCAAGCTAAATATGAGCAAAGCGATGGTGGCCATGCCTGGGTGGCAGCATCAGGGCTACTATGAAGCTCAGTCTTGCTCCCTTCCTCCTGGTGGGCGCACTGTTCTCTGGATCCCTGAATCAACAGCATGCATGGATATCCCCTGTAACGAAGACAAAAAATGCACCTTTGTTGTGAGAAGCCATTGCCATTTGGGGGCTGTTCACTACCTCACCCTAACTTAGCAAAAGCTGCTTACCGTAGAGGCTCACCTGCTTTGTGTTTGGACTGGTCTCCACCCACCCTTGGGTCGGCTGTGTGTAGCGTGGTGCCCTGTTCTCCCTTTCCTGGAAGCACATGCATCCAAAACTTCGTCTTTATGTCTTTTTTTTTTTGCAGGTTTTTTTTTTTTTTTTGGCCAGGACTGGGTTTGAACCCTCCATCTCTGGCATATGGGGCTGGCGCCCTACTCCTTTGAGTCACAGGCACTGCCCCATATTCATGTCCTTTATTTTTCTGACAGCAGCTTCTTCACCACGCACAGCCATTCATTTCAAAGCTGTGCGAGGGAATGAGTAATATATTATTTTCTCATAGCTGTTGTCTGTCTTGCTGGGAAGCAGGTGTCACAGCACTGGCAGGCCGGCTCCTGGGCCGTCTCCGAGACCAGAACCACATTATGAGCTGGAGCCACACGTGTCTTCAGTCATAAATAAAATTGGTGAAATTACTTATTGGTGAAATTACTCTAGAAATTATTCCATCACAGTTTTAATGTCAAATCTTATATGTGATCACCATTTTCCACAAACCACTCTCAACAAGAAATCTTACTGGTTTTGGAAGTATTTAATAAATTGTGTCACTGCGTGGGATCCTGAATATGAGTTCATGGACTGCTGTGTTCATGTAGAAAAGGAGCCAGAATCTAAGCTCATCTTACAGAGGCCACAGCAGCTACACACATGCTCAAAGACGTTTATTTTGCGTGAAGCAGTGAAAACTCGTAAAACTTGATTTCTTTTCCAAGTTACTCTATTGGAGTCCAATTAATGGTTTTTCCAATTGTAAGCATTTTTGAAGGAATAAAGTCTTCATTCATAGTCAGAAAAATTCACATTTTCCTTGGAATTGAGTATCCTGATTGTCCATTTTCACCTACAGAGCTGCCCCGAGGACATGAAATGCTTTATGTTTTAAAGCTCTCCAGAGAAAAACATTTTGGAGGTTACTTTTGGTGACTTATTCCAGGGACTAAATCCCTTCAGGAAATTATTTCTCATCTAACCTGAATATTTCACAATATACTTAAATGTTATCTTTCACTATGTCCTCACTGAAAATGTCTGTAAGGGACCTCCCTAAACTGAAAAACTGGTTTTTTGTTTTTTTTTCATTTTTCTTTGCCAACTTTCTTTAAGCCAATTCAAGCCTTTAAAAGTCAATAAATAAATAAATCCCAAACTATTTATGAGATACTCTAAATGCTGTCCAATTATAATGCCATTAATGCTCTCCAATTATAATGCCATTTAATCTTCAACTTAAAAAATGTATTATACAAGTTTATTTTTCTTTTTACAGTTCTGTAGTTGGAATATCCTATATTGTTTCCATGTAAATGTATGCTATTATAAAATATATACATTTAATTTGACTTAAAAAATGCTTTTTAAATAAAGGAAGCTTCCATCAAGTTTATACCAATAACTGTCAAAGCAAAAAGATGACCTAAAAATTTTTTCTTTTCTTTCTTTCTTTTTTTTGTTGTTGTTAATTATTTTTAACTTCCTGACTTTTGTGGCCGCTCTTAATCTTAGCAGAATTATCACAGTATAACATAAATAAGAGATTAACTTTATAGTCACTCTCCAATAACCATAAAACTCCTTGACCTACTGGAGCCCAAGTAAGTCGACGTTTTCTTTGGCTGGCTTGGGCCTTTGGCTTCGGCGGGGCAGAGCTCACGCCATGGAATCCTGTCAGCGCAAGGGATATCCTTTGGAAAACAACAAAAAACTTGCTAGCGTTCTCTCTCTCTTTTATTTTTTTGCATACAAATGTAGGGAAACTCTCATTCCTCAACTCATTAGTGCCAAAGAGCAGAAAGAAGTTTGTAAGTACAAAGAAAAACCCTGCTAATTAACCACTGTGATGCAGTCATCATCAAGATAGACTAAGTACTTTTTGTGCCAGGTAGCACAGAGATTGCACAAAAGGCAGTTTCTGCTGACAAGTTTTCTGCCAGTCCTGTCTCAAGGTCCTCAACAGTCTGACTCTTTGTACCAAAGACTACTGATTAATTAGGAAAATTCAACAAGCGTTTATGAAAATAATTCCCCAAGTCATTAGGCTCAAGGTAGTGTTTTCCTGTTATATTTCCAGTAAACAAAAGGATATTGGTTGATTGTTGGAGGAGAGTTGGATTGTAACCTTTTGGCTCTAAATAATGAGCCTGTGTCTTAATTTCATTTAATGGTTTGCAATTCCAAAACTATGGCGTTCTCAGGGAGGCAGAGGAAATAAACACATTATAAATAAGGAAAGAGACCTGTTGTACCCCAAGTGGCTTCCTTTTCCCAGCACTAATTTGCAGGTGGACCAAATCGCCAGCCACTCCTCACGACAGACAAACTGAACAATTTCCAGCTGTTCCCTGTTCTGTCTTTTAGTCCAAAAGCTGTTTGTGCATTTGCTGGATGGAATCGGTGAGGGGAGCAGTGTCTAGGGACTTTGGATTAAACAGGAGAGGAGTTACTGAGAAGTTGACCAAGACGGATGTTTTCAGTTAGTCATTCCAACAGTGGCCTCCCCACAGGAAAGCTCGGGGATCCATAAACTCGTCTCCTGCCCCCTTACAGGAAAGGAGCTGTTTGTTAGAGCAGCCCATGCCACCTGCTCGGCGTCCAGTGGACATTTGTTCTCTTGGGAAATACAGGGTGGGGCAGTTACTAGAAGCAGGGCAGGGAGCCAGCAGTATTCCACTTCCAAATTCTGGCTGACTCCTACAGTGACCTCCGTCTAGTCCCCTCCATAAACTGCCCAGTGCTTATTTAAAACTGGAGCCAGATAGGCAGGGCCCTAGGAAACATCCACATTTTACTAGGACTGCTTTGGCACAGAATGCATTCAGAATTACCCTTGTCATCAACCAATATTTATTGGGCACCTTCTATTAACATGCAATAAATGAATCAAAGGCATATACTATGCTCGAGTTTACGTGATGTGCTTCTAAAAACCAAGTTTGTTTTATAGAGATTATTTTGTACATTGTGTTGTAAAGGATGGGATCAGTGAGAAATATTTATGTAAATTCATTTACCTGTAATGTTATCTGTAAATTTAATTAGCCCTGTAGTAACTGATTATCAGGTGTGGTCTGTGCTACAGAACATTAATTTTAAAGATAAGCATTTTTAATGAAACGGAGCACAAAAGTTCCCTCCACAAAGAATCAGAATGCTAACAAGCAAAATAAATTATTTTGTATTGTTGTCTTTAGAACAGAGTGGGGAAAAGTATTCCCTGACCTTGGAACCCTATGTCTGCACGATTAGAACCATGTGCTTGTGTAATGACAGAACGGTCTCTGTGCCCTCTTGAGTGGGTGACGTCTCCAGGGCACAACGATACTCCATAAACAACCCAAGTGGCAGAACATCCCTCGCAGCCGAATCCACTGGCAGCCACACAGCTTGAATGATTTTGTACTTTCTTTGACTTCTACAATCAACAGAGAAAGAAAAGTGTTCCAGAAAGTAGAGATGTGGTGAGGCTGGATGTCCAGAGGAAAGAGAAATGCCCCCTTCACACTCCGTTAAGCAGTGGAAACAATTAACTGGTTACTCTAGCCTTCCCAAATATGTTAGAAATGCAGGCGCTAACAAAACCTCCTTGTATTTTAAGACCCAAATCACCCAGCTTAGTCTCCTTTTAAGAACCTTAATACTACAGCCGGACATAAGAAGGAGAAGCAAAGCGTAGTAACAGTCCCAGAAAAATGTACTTAGAGTCTCATAGAAACCCCCCCTGTGGACGCTGTTACTCTGAGAGGTTGAGTTAATACCAGGCCCAAGTCATCAGGCCCTGCTAATGAGGCTCTGGGCAGTACCCTTCACATACAGCACATTTCTCTAGTCCACCTGCTACTGGGGGAGTGTTGGGTTTTTTTTCAAACTTTCTGTGGTCGGTGAGGTATTGGCTAGCGCTGGAGACGGAGAGCAGAGTGGTGGAAGCAGGGAGCAGGGTGCCGTGCCGGTACTGGAGCCATGATTGCTCTTTGCACCTGGACTTCCCATGACTCAGTCCCCCGTTGTAAGAATGAGCTTACCAAAAACATTCTTTTCATCACAGCTATCTCTTTATTGACAGCTACAGGCAAAGTAACAAAGAAAGAAGCCATAAAGAAGTAGGTCTGAATTCATCAGAAGGGGAAGCTGGTCTTTTCCGGTCACACAGCAGGTGTGAGGGGTGTAGGTCTCCTGAGAGGTGCAAAGCTTCCTTTCCTTAATCCTGCTGTTGTGACACCACTGTGCTCAGATGTCACAAGGCCCCAGCAGCCTGATGGGGAGGGATGGTGTGTTAGTCAGGCCGCCATAACTCAATAACACAGACGGGTGGCTTGGGTGACAGAAAGTTAGTTTCTCCTAGTTCAGGAAGTCATAAATCCAAGGTCAAGGTGCCAGCGTGGTGGGGTTTGGTGAGGCCTCCCTTCCGGGCCTGCAGACGGCTGGCCACCTTGCTGCCGTGTCCCCACACGACTCCTTCTGTGTGTGTACTCTGGGATCCCTGGCGTCCCTTCCTACATAAGGACCTTATTGGACAGGTAAATGGCCTGTTCTTAAGACCTCATTTAACTTTTATTACCTCTTTATATAAGGCCTGTCTCCAAATATGGTCACACGAGGGACTAGAAATCCAGCATACGGCTTTGGTGGGGGGGGGGCACAATTCAGTCCATAGCAAATTATAAACATTGATTAGCAATTATCAATCAGGCACGTGCCCAGAGCACTGGTGTTGTGTGGTTGAACCACTGTGACTAGGTAATGATTGTGCGGACTGAGCTAATGAGTAAAATCAGCCGATTGAAACTTAGCAGGCAAGCTCTCACTTTATGCCATAGACAAATACAACAGGACAGAATTCATGGTACTTATTGGATTTTTTTTTTTTTTTTGTAGAGACAGAGTCTCACTTTATCGCCCTTGGTAGAGTGCCGTGGCGTCACACAACTCACAGCAACTTCCAACTTCTGGGCTTAGGTGATTCCCCTGCCTCAGCCTCTGGAGTAGCTGGGCCCACAGGCGCCCGCCACAATGCCTGGCTATTTTTTTGTTTTGCAGTTCAGCCGAGGCTGGGTTTGAACCCACCACCTTCAGTATATGGGGCCAGCGCCCTACTGGCTGAGCCACAGGCGCCGCCCTAATTCATGGTACTTATTTAGAATAAATAGATTGGCCTGGAATCCGACTCTACATGGTGCCGTTCACTAGGGGTGGGAACTTGGACAGAACTTCACTGCTCTGAACCCCAGATCTTCCCCTGAAGAAAGAAGGTTATCCTAAGGGTTATGATGAAGTGCTTTATGTTCAGTACTTGGCACAGTGCCTGGCACACAGCATATCCTCAGTAAATGGAAATTAATTTTATGAACTATCACTCCTGTTATGCTATTATAGATATCAAAATTGAGCTAACTTTGTTAGCAGGTGGAAATCTGCCAGACTTCTGCAGTACATTAAGTGTTTTGCATTCTTCATGCTTCCAAATAGGAGTTTTCCTGCTCTGCTTTGGGATTGTGATTCAGGGCGATGTTTCCTCTGGCAACAACTAAAGCTCTCAAAACACTTGATAGCCATAGGCCCAGAGATGGGCACTGGCCAGTCCCCACTTGGTCTTCACCTTGAGGACAACCACCAGTCGGTGGCCAGCACGCAGCTGGGGACTTGGACGTGTCTTTGATTGTGACATGTGAAATCACTTATTTCTACCCCCAAAACATGTGTATCATGTAGGGGTACTCGCTTGTAAATGTGAGTGAAGATGGAGGTTTAGTTTTCAACTATGAATTTTCTTTCATGGTCCATCAGCTTTGGGGCCTTTTAGCTCTTATGAACAAAGCGTTGGAAGACTTTGTTGTGATTATTTTTAATTACCACTCGTCACATAGATCTTCACCTTTACAAGCAATTCAATTCTTTCCTAGACTTGATTTTATGAATTTTTCTAGGCATTGCCCTTGCTTCTTGGCACAGCCCTGTGTGACTATTTTTAAAAACGAGCGTGACGGTGTAGGTACTGAAACGGAAGCATAGAGCCAAAACAAAGTTCAGAGTCAGCTGGAGAACCGAGATGCTGACATTCAAATGTTAGTGGGCTCCTACCCATCTGTTACTTGTTTTTTGTTTTATTTGTTATTTACATGAAAGTCTAGGTTCCTGTCACAGTAAGCAATATCAGTGTAATGTCTATCACAGTGAATATTATTCATAAGCGCCTTAATTTTAATATCGCTTGCCTCCTAAAGACTTTATTCTTGGAACTATATTTTATGCTAGTCAAATGTTTATCTTTAATCATCCTTCCTCTTCATAAAAAGCCTAAGAGTAAACAGTGTAGCTCTGCATTCAATAAGGGTGTGGTGGCTGTCATTACATAAAATTAATGAAAATATTTTAATTTCTAAGTTGCTGTTACAGCCGTATTTGATTTCTCTCAAACTTAATCCCTCCAACTGGCATAATTATTTTAATGTGTAACTGGATGATATTTACACCCGCATTTGCCTCCTAAATTGAGAAAGGTTAAAGGCTGTATCAGAGTTTATGGGTTTCACACTCAGGAAATTTACTTTCTAAAAAGAGAAGAATAAATATCAGATCCTTTGGAAATGTATGCAGTGAAATTTTGGCTGGTCATCTCTTAAGAGACCAAGAAAAGTGCTGTCAGCCATAAGGCTAAATTTGGAAGTGCAATGTCGTGCCAGCAGATATTTTAGCAAGGCTGATTCTATACTTGGGAAATTGTCAAGTACATCAATAATATTTCATAGCACATTTGGCTGTGTGCAAAGTCGATACAGAAAGTAGTCTTCACCCTCACGACCAGAAATGTGTGTACTACATATTTAAAAATGTATTAGGGTGACTCCCCCCACTCTATTTCTCGACTTATTTTCTTGGTGCTTATTAAGGAAGTGCCTGAGCTTCTTTTAAAATGCTATAGCTGAGCCATGAGATTTGAATCACTGCAGAAACTTTAGTTGCGTTCAGACAACTAGAGGAAAAATAAGCAATGTTATTGAGCTAAAGACAGGTTGAAATGAAGGTGTTCTTCAACTGGCTATTTATAAAAGCTCTTCTCTCTCTCTCTCATCTATCTATCTATCTGTCTGTCTATCTATCTATCTATCGCTATCTATCTATATCTATGTATCTATGTATCTCTGTATCTATCTATCCATCCATCCATCCATCCATCCATCCATCCATCCATCTATCTATCTATCTATCTATCTATCTATCTATCTATCTATCTCTTTCCCCCGTTGCAATCACCTGCTGTTTGGGGAGGTCCATGGAAAATGTACAGGGCTGAGTGATGTACACTAACATCCATGGTCAAAGCACACCCATCAAGAAAGACCTTCTGTTGTTTCTAAAGACTCAAACACTTTGGAGTTTAGAAGGACCGTGGTAAAGAATTCTGACTCCTAGGAGAATTTCTTGCAGACAGTAAGGAGTCACAGACAAGATAAGCCCCATCCTGTGTGTCACGTGCTCCCCATGTGCCACAGTACCTCTCGCCCTGGACAGGTTATTCGACTCCCATGTTGAGGACGCACTGTGATAACATACAGGTGTTCGTTTATGTTTAGCTTTTTGTGTTCTGGCTCTGAGGGTTGAAAAGAGAAGCAAGAATGTCCCACCCTGGCTGTCTCCCAAGTGTGCAGAGATTTCTGTTTCTGAGAAAGGGTTACTTTTTAAGGGGAGGCCATTTTCTTCCCAGAAAGAGGCTGCAGACATCACTCCACAAGGAGCCCTGCGAAGCTGTCAGGGCATGCCCTGATTTGGAGACGAGGAACGCAGAGCGGGGGTCCTGGGGTTCCCAGCCCTGGGGGCGTGGAGGATGATGAGAGCTGTGGACTCCTCACTGTGAACTGTGGCACACTAACTGCCAGGTGAGTTGTGTTTAACTTATGTTAGTTTTGAGCCCAGGGCCTTGTGAAACATATATAACTCACACATCTCTTATACGTTGACTACCACATCAGAGATACAAATTTTTTTTTTCCTTAGTAAGTTATAAGAAAAAGTCAATATATGGTCTATAATAATTATCTTATGTTGGTTGTTTGTATTATAAATTTGTGGTAGTTATCAGTATCTTGCCTTTTAAAAATTTTGATAGGTGGTGCCTATGGCTCAGTGGGTAGGGCACTGGCCCTATATATTGAGGGTGGCAGGTTCAAACCCGGCCCTAGCCAAACTGCAAAAAAAATAGCCTGGTGTTCTCGCAGGCGCCTGTAGTCCCAGCTACTCGGGAGGCTGAGGCAAGAGAATCACCTAAGCCCAGGAGTTGGAGGTTGCTGTGAGCTGTGATACCACAGCACTCTACCGAGGGCGATAAAATGAGACTCAATCTCTAAAAAAAAAAAATTATTTGATGAACAAATGTTCCGTAACTTGTCCATTACTAAAAGCCCAATTCAGACTTACTGTGGGTTTGGTTCTACACCACTGCAATAAAGCAAATACACAGTGAAGTGAGTTCCATGTTTGATTGGATTCCTGGTGAATATGGAAAGTGTGTTCACACCGTATTATAGTCTATTTGGTGTGCATTACCATTAAGTTGGGGAAAAGGCAATGTACGCATCTCAGTTAAAATTACTTTATTGCTAAAAAATGGTGACCATCTGAGACTTGAGCAAGTCCTAATACTGCTGCTGCTGAGATCTCGTCTCTACGCTGATGTGGTAGTCACTGAAGGCTGTGGTGGCTGTGGCAGTTTCTTAAAGTAAAAAAACAGTGATTGAGTAGCACTCCTTGGTATGTGTATGCCAGATTTTCTTTATCTACTCATGAACTGGTGGAAACTTAGGTGGATTTTACATCTTCGCACTTGCGAATTGTGCTGCGATGAACATTCAAGGGCAAGACACCAATATCCTGAGTGAAATATCTCAGAAATGGAAACCAAACAGCATGCGTTCTCATTAAGAAGTGGCGACTAAAGGATGGGTACACAGGAGGATAAAGTGATGTGAAGGACATAACAAGTCCATACGGGTGTGAGGGGGGGAGAAAAACTTAGCTACTATGCACGGTCAACAACGCTCTGGTGACCAGCACACCAAAAGCCCTCCCTCAGGCATTATACACGATATCCATGTAAGAAAAACACTTGTACCCTTAATATTTTGAAATAATAAAAAAGATGATAAAATTTGCTGCACTCTTTTTTTTTTTCCATTAAGACAAAGTCTCACTGTGTTGCCCTCAGTCGGTGTTGTGGCGTCACAGCTCACAGCAACCTCAAACTCTTGGGCTTAAGCGATTCTCCTGCCTCAGCCTCCCGAGTAGCTGGGACTACAGGCACCTGCCACAATGCCCGGCTATTTTTTGTTTAAGCAGGCCCAGGCTGGGTTTGAATCTACCAGCCCTGGTGCATGTGGCTGGCACCCTACCCACTGAGGTACAGGTGCCACCCTGCTGTATCTTTTTTTATTTCAAAGTATTACAGGTGTACGAATGTTGTTAATTTCATAGATAGCTTTTTCAATGGGCAAGTCAGGCTTATAAGTATGCCAGTCACCTAGAGAATGTTCATTAGACCTGTGAGGTAGGTTTCTGCTCATCTTCCCCCCCCCTACCTGCTCCCCTATATTTCCATTGAATTTTATTTCCCTCCACATACATGAGTGGGCTCATTGGTTAGTTCCAATTTAATAGTGAGTGCCCGGGGTGTGTGCTTTTCCATTCTTTAGTTACCCCACTTGAGAGAACAGCCTTTAGTTCCATCTAAATTGTTGCAAAAGGCATCAAGTCACCCTTCTTCACACTGAGTGGTATTCTATGATATACACATACCAATGTGGTTGATTCACTCATAAACTGATGGGCACATGGATTGATTCCACATCTTTGCAATTGTGAATCGTGCTCCAGTGAACATCCAATTGCAGGTGTCTTTTTGATGAAATGACTTAGTTTCCTTTGGGTAAATACCCAGGAGTGGGAATGCCGGATCACATGCTGGGTGCACTTCTTGTTCTTTGAGGAATCTCCATACAGTTTTCCAAGGTTGCACTCATGTTCAGTCCACCAACAGTGTATAAGCATTGCATCCATGCAATCCATGTCAGCATCTCTGCTTTTTAATTTTTTAATAAAAAGAGTCATGCTGATTTGGAGTGAGGTTCTATCTTATTGTGGTTTTAATTCGCATTTCTGTAACAATCACTGACATTGAACATGTTTTCATATTGTCCTTTCTCAGTCATTTAGGACAGTCCTGAACTCTAGATGTGCACTTCTATTGCCTTTAAAGTCAAAGTGGGTTAACTAAGGAATGGAAAAGCAGACACCACATGTACTTACCATTAAATTGGAACTAACCGATGAGCCCACACGTACGTAGAGGGAAGTAAAACTCAATGGAGATCAAGCCAAGGGACGGGGGAAAGGGGTGGGGAGAAAACCTACCTACCAAGTAGGTACCAAGTACCTACCTACTATCAGTGGGTGCATCAATAACCCCGACTCAAGCATTACCAATGTGATCCATGTATCCAAAAACATTTGTATGCTTGTAATAATGTGAAATAAAAATGAAAAAGAATGGCTAAATAAATAATAAATATTGAAGTAATGAAATGAATTGGGAAACTTAAAAAAAAAAAAGAAATTGTCCTGCTAAAGGTGAGAGAAATAGATCTGTATCTGGCAGAGAAGTAGAGTGGAGGCTTAAATCTTGTTCTGGGCTGACCTGTACGATACTCGCCAAGAGACCGCTGAGCACTTGATACATGATTAGTTTGAACCGAGATGTGCTGTGAGTGTAAAACACACACCCGATTTCAAAGATTTTTTATCAAAAAGAAGAAAGTATCTCCATACTTTTAAATATTTTAGTGCATGTTGAAATAAATTTTGGATATATTGTGGTAAAGATATATTGCTAAAATTAATTTTACCTGCTTTTTGATATTTTTAAATGGCTATATCCGAAAATTTATTAAAGTTACCGTGTAGTGACTCGGCGTCTGTAGCTCAGTGGCTAGAGCACCAGCCGCTGAAGTAAACCGAGTCACAGAGATAGAAAGATGGACCCCACTTTACTGCAATAATTGATAAAATTTATTACACCTGCAGGGGCCTGATACCATAAAGGCATGCAGCCCCCAATGCCAGGCTGGCAGTCTTATACCATTTTTCTTGCATGGTCAGCAAAGCAAGCTAGTGCAATACAGAAGCTAATCATAGCAGTTAAAGCAGGGTCACAGGGTGGGGGGTTACATATTCGTTCATAAATCATAAGATACATCACAAGTTCATTACTTTGTGGGTCATAAGGTACATGGTTCATACATAGGTCAGGGGTACAAAGTACGGGCATAAGAGTTGGGTAAGTTTCTAAGGAAATCGGGACTTTCCACCAGGGAGTATTGCACCAGGGGCTTCTTTAAGTTATACCCCTCCCTCCCTTCTGTAAGCTTATCTCTTCTCCCAGAATGTAGCTCCTCCGCCCTTGTGGGGGCTGGGGCTAAGACACAAAACACTTCCCCTTTGAAGGGTAAAGAGTTTGTTATATTCTTTAAATCTATGGGTTGGGGGATTAGTAGCAGGGGTAGGGAGCTTGATGCAGGGACAGGGGGCTTGGTTATTACACCACATACACTGGAGCAGGTGGGTTTGAACCCAGCTACAATGACAATTACAACCAAAAAATAGCCAGGTGTTGTGGTGGGCATCTGTAGCCACTTGGGAGGCTGAGGCAAGAGAATCACCTAAGCCCAAAAGTTGGAGGTTGCTGTGAGCTGTGATGCCACAGCACTCTACCAAGGGCAACACAGTGAGACTCTGTCTCAAAAAAAGAAAAAAATTACCACGTAGCTCATTTTATATTTCTAATGAGAAAGGCTTGTCTGGGTAAATACATCATCTAAGCAACCTCTCTATGCCAAAGGGTGTCTGTGCCAAAAGACACAAAAATAAGAAATTCTTATGCAGTAGAACTTTAGACACTTAATGGCAGCTAAGCAAGCCAATCTAAAAGCTTCTTTTAAATGAGCATCTTCAGAATAGTCATGATATTGGAAGCCAAACTGATAACAGAGAGATGGCAGCAATGAAGAACCATCTTTCAGACCCTTGGAACGCTTGTTGGGAAACTGTGAATAGAATTTCATAGAGGCTGTAACGAGGTCATTTTCTCAAAGGTCTCTCTGAAATGAGTAGGATTTGACAATAGTGTTGTAAAAGTTTATAAATAATGAGTCCATTGATTACATGACTGCATAAATGTGAAATAATTAATACGTTTTCTGAATATTCTGTGTCATTGACATTTTGAAATTAATTTTATTTCATGGTATTTCAAGCATGAAAGGAAAGCCATTTTTACTAAGCACTGCTGAATCTGACTATATTCTCATCCAGTGAGTGCTTGCTAAAGATCCAGCTTCATCTCAGACCCAGTAATTCTATAATTATAGTATGATGGAGGAACTCAGCTGTGTTTTGGTTTTACTAAACATCTTGAACTATTATTCAAACATTTTGGGTAAAATAAAATCTTAAATGCAATTTGCCAATGACATTTTGCATTTAATTTTAAACCCACATACATTTCAGAAGTAATTTAATTCATAAGTTTCTGATTCATTTGCAGTTAACTATTCAAGTTTTCCCATTCTTTAATAGAAAGTCACTTTTGCAAAACAAATACAATTTCAAATGATTTGTCACAATGCTCAAAATCTACAATGTCTTATTTTTTTCTCTTAATAATTGTGTCTAACATGAAGATTTTCCTTAGTATGGTAAGAACATTTTTAAAAATTAAGAAGTTTAACTATAGGGCAGTACCTGTGGCTCAAGGAGTAGGATGCCAGCCCCGTATACCTGGGGGGGTGGGTTCAAGCCCGGCCACAGACAAAATTGGAATAAATAAATAAATAAATAAAAAACCAACAAGAAGCTTAACTACTTAACTATGCAAACATCTGATTTTTGTACAATACTCCTATTCATTGACAACATTAAATAGCAATTAAACATTAGCTAAGTGTCTACATGGTACAACCCAGGAGGCTGAGTCTGAAGTGAGCTATGATGATGTCACTGCATTGTAACTGCAGGTGACAGAGTGAGACTCTGTCTCAAAAATCTCCTGAAATAAAAGAAAACTAAATTTCTCATATGTCTAAAACAGAATAATTTTATGTAAAAGGAAAACTGTATGTTTATTGGCTCAATCACTAACTTGAATGATACTGATTAATATTTTATAGCTATAGAATATTACTTGTTTATATATAAACCATATGATCAGTATAACATAAAAGAATGCATTCTATATGGAATATACATTACATTACATATATGCATGTTATAGTACATATAAAATATGCACATATTATATGTATATAGTATACAATATATACTTATTAGAATTATACAGACTATATAATATCACAGAGAGTATAGGATATGTTATAGAACTGTGTGTAGACACATATACTATCTCATTTTATCTTCATAAAGATACCAAAAGTTTTGACTTGATTTTCTAGAGAAGGATACAGAAGAAAGAGTGCTACCTTGGATTTGTAAATAATTTAAGCATGTCTATAAAATCTGAAACCTACTTTCAAACACTTTCCTCTTCTTTTTTTTTTAGAATCTCACTCTGTTATCCTGGGTACAGTGCTGTGGCATCATCATAGCTCACAGCAATCTCAAACTCTTGGGCTCCAGCAATCTTCTTCCCTCAGCCTCCCAAGTAGGTGGGAATACAGGTGCCTGCCACAACGCCCAGCTGTTTTTAGAGATGGGGTCTCTCTCTTGCTCAGGCTGGTCTTGAACTCCTGAATTTGGGTGATCCATCAGCCTTGGCCTCCCAGAGTGCTAGGATTATAGGCATGAGCCATCTGCCCTGGCCTCACACACTTTCAACATGAGATATTATTAATGCACTGCTCTTCTTGCTGTCTTTGACTATATTCAGAAATAAACATTTTTTAGACTTCATTGAGATTCTACAACAGAAATACACAATAGCAAGATTTTCTGAATACAAAGAATAGGGGAAGTTGGGGGCGGGGTCATGTAGACTAGAAATCTTGCCAGGTCAAATTCCAGAAACTATTTATCAAGAATAATTTCTTCAGCCCTGAAATTTATTGGATCTTCTTCTTGTTTTATATTTCTCATTAGCTTTTCTGAAATTATAAGAAGTTATAAATCTATAACTATAATTTGACATAACACATTTTTCTATCCTTCATTTATTTTACACTTATAAGTAATAATGTAATGGAAAGAAAGTGTAAATATCATAAACAAAATTCCAGAACACATGCATCTCAGTTTTTAAAATTTCAGATTAATATGAGGGTAAAAATAATTAGGTCAAATTGTTTACATTGTTTGCATTTGTTAGGTAAAGTTCCAGTAAAGTAGTGAGCTCTTCACCCATGGGGGTGCCATAATAGCCTCATATTGTGCCCAATTAGCTGAGAGCACACCTATTCCCCTTCCTCCTTCTCTCTCTCCTTCCCCTCCTTCCCGTCCCCGTGAATTTAGGTGTGTTTTTCCTCTCACATGGGCATATAGTTATTTATATATTCGCTTCCTATTAGTATTGAGTACATTGGATACTGGCTTTCCCATTCTTGTGATACTTAACTAAGAAGAATGGGCTTCAGCTGCACCCTAGTCAACACAAAAGACATAAAATCTCCATCTTTTTTACAGCTGAATAGTATTCCATGGTGTACATATACCACAGCTTATTAATCCATTCATGAGTTGATGGGAACTTGGATGGATTCCACATCTTGGCAATGGTGAACTGAGCTGCAGTGAACATTCCAGTGCAAATGTCCTCTGGTAAAATGATTTTGTTTCTTCTGAGTATACTTTGGGACAAAGAGCAGGAAATAAGCAATGTTGGGTGCTCTTTGTGTTCAAGATTAGCTGTCTTAATGATTGTCAATGAACTCTCAGAATGGTGGAGCTTTCACAGAAATTTCTGCTGCGTGATCTGTTTTATAAGTTGGAAAACACAGAGGACGAATAATTATGGGGGAAAATGTCCTCATTTTCCTTTATAGTCTTTGACTTATGCTGTTAAGGGTGTATTGAAAAGCCCAATTTATCTTAATCAAGTTTCACTACAATTCATCAAAATCTCAGTTCTTTTCTTAATTTATTGCAACACATCATTTTTTGTGGCAAGTGTGCTCAGAGACATATGCATTGTATGCCTTTTCTTAAATTAAAAGATAAACAAAGAGTGGATTCTGCAAAGAGAACAGATGCCCTAATTCTATGTTCTATATTTACCACTAGACTGTGAAATCGTCATCTCTTTTTGCGAATGGTTAGAACCTCAGCTCTTCTTTTAGATGATATTTTACTGGTCGGTTTGCACAGGCCATGTGCATTCTGTGGCTACATGGGGAGCGTGGCCTGTGGTTCTGCGTCAAAAATAAAGTGAGTCAGGAATGTCGTGAGGCTCTCAGAGCTGGCTGGGTTTTCTGCATCCACAGTAGAGGAGGGAGGCCATTCCATTTGACACATCACCTTAAGACTGAGGCCCTGTTGATTTATTCCAGGCAAAACGTTCAGGACAGACAGGCGCTTGGCGGTCACTTGAGTCAGATCCCAGTTCAGATTAACTTCCATGGAAGGTAAAATATCTCTTTGTTCTGTATTGCAAACTCTGCAATTCCCATGTCAGCCTTTCAGAGTGTTAAGTACTGACTTGTAGTCCTGGATAGGTTTGTCCAAAGCCCTAAGAGGGAGCTCTGCCTTTCTTTCTTTCAGCTGTCGGCCATCCGCACGACCAGCTCCTGTGCACCGGAGATTATGCAGCCCACACCCGCCACACATACCGGTTGCCCAGTCTCTCTTCTGTTAATGAACATTTCCCTGTACTGTTGTAGTTTTCAGCTGGGAACCGCCCAACCACACATGATGCTCAGCTAAAACTAACCTTTTCACTCAGCTTTGCCTGGGCAAATGGCATGTGCATGGCTGTGTGCAATCCTTTTCCATGCCAGTGGGTGTTCTGGACTTTTCAGAAGCAATTTCAAATATATTTTAAAATAAAACGTGATGCAAAGGCTGTGTTTGAAGTGCTTGCTATAGGCAGACATACGCTTTTCTTCCTGATGTCATTGCTAACTAAAGTTAAGTGAAATTAAGTTATTTCATTCTTTGTACAGAAGGGTAAATTTTTGCCTAAATAAAGAGTTGTAAAAAGCTTCCAGCCGTATCAATGACAGCAATTTGAGAAATAAGAAAATATGGTGAGAAAATGGCTCCCAGAAAATATCGGTTGCCATCATAAAGTCTCAGTCAAAAACTAGCTTTAAAAGAATCATTGGACAAAACCTAGATCTACTATTTTTAGTCTTTAATTACCCAGGTCTCTAGACTCAGTTCTACCTCTTAACATAAACCGTCAAGGTACATCGGTGCTTCTGCAAGCACCTTTCTTGAATCCCACCTTTCCAAGGCCCACAGTGGAGAGTGCCACGATCAGCTAAGTGTAGGAATATCAGTACCATGTTTTCTTTCTCACTGTCACATTTGGGAGTCTATGAAGAAATTCACATTTGAAAGACACCAAGAGTCCAGCAGTAAAGATACCAGGTAACACTGTTTAATTCAGTATTTCTAAATTTTATTTGAGCATAAAATAATGTGACTCTTAAATGTTAGGAGATGTCCTTCAGTGATCATTGTTTAAGTAATTTTTTTAAACTCTGTTATTCTATATCTTATGGATACTTACATTTCACTGATAGATATCTTAGTTATGTGTATTAAAAATTCAATATTTTGAATTAATACAACGCTTCATATTTCATCATTTTAATTTTATTATTTCTTATGTTGAATATCTGATATCTCAGAAATGAATGAAAGTAACATTGAGAAAAACAACAAACTCTCATCCTCAGAGTCTCTGATCAGGTTTTTTATCCTCGTAAACTCAGTATTTTTAATCTCTTTGATTATTTCATTTAACTGATCAACTCACATACCTTATAGCCACTCTGTAGGGAGTTAATTTTACTGTTTTACCCTTAAGTGTCAAATGAAATTGAAGTTCAGTAAGTACCTATCAAAATTAGAACTCAAATTTCAAATCCTTTCCCCTTTGATTTAACTTACAGGCTTTATACCATCCACATGACTGGCATAATCCAAACACTTTGGAAGAAAGTAATAGATACCTTTATTTAGCATCCAGACAAATCACTATAATGCTTGGGTCCTTGGACAAAGTTTATAGTACCGATAGTAAAACGTGTGGGTGTGAGAAATTGATGAGATGTTATGGGATATAAAACGTGTAGCTTAAAAGCCGTATACTCTAAAAGAAATACTCGGTATTTACATGATAAGAAGAAGAAAAATATTTGGACGCCCGGCTAGTACCAGATGCCATATAACCTTGTCACTCGAAATGATTCTGGCGATGATTTGGCAGGTGCCACACTGTGGGTGCCATATGTCTGGTGGCCTTGCAGAGCTGAGCTGCTGCTGCTGAACCAGTGTCATTTCTGGGACTCACACTGTGCCAGGTAGCCGCCCACATTCCTTACCTCCACTGCGCTTTCTCCCTCTCTATCCAACTCTGTACCTCGTTTTCAGAATCAACCACCTAATATTCCAGGACTGATGATGAATGAACAGACATTCTCTACAGCACTCTCTTGTGCGTCTCAGAAAATGCTTTTTGTGCATTCAAGAGACAAAGATTGCCAAATCTATCAGTCTTCTTTGAGGTATTACTGACCTAATCCTCCCCCCCCCCCCAATCGCAGTCATACAAAGAGCTGTTGTTGAGTACTTGCTGTGTCCTGGTTAAATTTCTAATCACTTCCTATAATTTTCTTTTGTAATTGTCAAGGCAACACTGGGATTGCTTTACAAATAAGGAAAACGGGGATTAAGTCATTCATACAGCTGGTGTCGGAGTTGGGACCAGCTCTACCTTCTCTGCCTCTGAACTGTATTGTCTCCAACTTGCCTTTTTATAGTTTCTTATCTTCAGAAAGGAGTTTTATAGCCTCTCAAATACGGCCAGACACTCTCAGTCATTTGACGGATGCTGTTGTTTTTCTCCACTTTGGAGATTTAGCTTAGAGAGCAATAATGTCAGCGTCAGCAACAAACTCAATATTATTAAGATGAACATTTAGGAATAAGAGGATGTTCATTAGATTTTTTAAAAATCCAATGTTAGTTCAAGGAAATGTAATTTCCTTTGCTCTTTCATCAAATGCACCTTGAAAGGTACATATAATGAAAAGTTGAAATAAGTCTATGGATTCTGCTTTTCAGCAGTATACCTAGAGTTCAGTCATGATTGTTAAAAAGAGTCTATACAGAGACTTGCACAGACGGTTTATTCCACTTCTGAACACTTATCCAATATTTCCTGTACAAGTTAACATGAGTGTCTTACCACTCGGAGCAAGTAGAAATGTTCTCATATATTTTGGCTAAGGTCACCAATTTGCAATAGAATATTATAAAACCTCACATAGCATTTAATGTGATTTTCGCATATATCGTTTGTGAAAAAAAGTCATACCTTACCTATACTCTTGACGTCTTTTAGGTTGAAAAAGTAAACATTGGTACTATACAGGGTGTCCTAAAAGTCAACCTAAGCCACCATATATATGGTAAATGGGGAGTTATAGCTAATGAATGTTTACAAAACATTCGTTATAGAATTTTACAAGAGGTGGCTAACACAGAGACTATTTTGTAAAAAATTTTATAAAATTTTGTAATAAATATTTTGTAAATAAAGGTGCAATTAGCTACCATTTCCTATTTTCCCATGACTTTACGGGAGATGTTTGGGATGCACTGTGTGTGTGAATAAAAGCTTTCCACAAAAGGATATTCCAATTTTAAATCGTACCTAGAAATACCAGTACCTTAACTTCCAGGCCAAAAAGAATGAATGACTGGAGTTTAGGACAGCATCCCAAACTAAGTTGATTATCTAATACAACAGATAGAGCAGAATTAAGAAGAGCCTTCATAGGCTTCCCCTCAGAGAACACTCCGATTTTAATTCAAGATGACCTTAAAAGTGTTTAAAATTATTATTTATCTTCCAGCACCAAATGATGTATCTGTTTAATATGTAAGGGCTAAATTTCCAGGCATCTGGAAACGTGTTCAAAACTCCCCCCAGTTTATTTCCACCTCCTCCCCAACTTTGTCCATCTACACAATGTCGGCCTCTAAACATCCAGGGAGGGTGGTGAACAGAGCCTCTCGGAGGGAGGCTCACAGCTTGAGAAGTTCAGTTTCAGTAAGAAGTATTTTGACTAGGGTAGAAAACAGGGAGAACCCAGGAGTGAAGGCTGGGAGTCCCAGTTATTTGTTTGCAATGTTTGAGCTGTCACTAGTGTGCCGATAAGAAGCAGCCAGCAAGAGATAGCAACCTAAAGTGATGATTGCCCACGTGGAGAACTGCACGTGTATATATGTTCTTCAGCCACAGAACTGAGAGATTTCACCACCATAAAATCTACTCACAATTCACTCTCTGACAGCTGACGAGCAGCTAGATTGTATAAAGTTAACCTTGATCAACAGAGGAAAAAAAGAAACCACCTGTGAACCTATGACGAGAGGCTGAGAAGCAGCAAAATGAAGGGAAAGGAATCACATTCTAAAGAAGGAATCACATTCTAACATACCAGAAAATGATTTTTATATAATTAAGAAAAAAATTGAATGAGGTCAGGCATCCTTAGGAAATGCAAAAAGACACAGTCTCCAACAGAAGGGAGCCTGTCAAAAGATGAAAAAGAGCTGAGATGGAGAAAAAGGTAGATCAAAAACAACTGTAAGGGGAGTAGAATGTAAAAGAAAATTAAACTTGCAAGGTAGGCAGTAAAGAGAAGAACTGGTAATTTGGGAAACTCTGCTGATTTAATGGGGTTGAACACAACATGGTCTGCTAAATTTGATGTGTGAGTGTTGAACCAAATGGACAAGCCATGTGGAATATGATAAAATTCAGCCATTCCTTAAAACACACCCCAGGATAAATTCCAAATGGATCAGAGAGATAAGTTTAAAAATAAAAGCACACAAGTGCAAGAGGGAAGTATGGATAGATTGCTCTATAATCTTAGAATGAAGCAAACTTTCCTAACTAGGACTCAAAATCTAGAAGTAATCAGGCACAAGTTTGAATAACTTGATTAAAGTAATTTTTTAAAAAATCTTTACATAGCAAAAAATGGCAAAATAAAATGAAATGACACTGACAATATTTGCAAGTTGTACCAGAGGTGAAGGGTTAATATCCCGAGGATCTAAACAGCTTCTAAAAAGTAGAAATGAAGAAGGGTAACAATTTTCCCTTGCTGGAAATGCTCCTACATTGTGAGAAGAAGAAGAGGTGCCACATGGCACTTTTGTGACCTCTCTGGAGGACGGACCCATCAGGAGAAGAGTGGATGCACAGAAAGCCTGTAATGCAATTCTGTGTTGTCCTATTCCCCTTTGATCATCTCAGTCCAACCTGATGCTGGATGATCTTGGTGGAGAGTAGTGAGCTGTTCCCCAGGCAGTCCCTGCCACAGAGACTGGCACTGGGGAGATTGCTCTACCCAGTTCTCCTTAAGATGGTGGCAGCAGCAACTGGGTGAGTCTATCTAGGTGGTGGTCATGTGTGTCAGGGATGTTGAGTATTCACTCCACCCAGATCCAGGTACAATTGCAGCTCATGGCTAGTGGTCCCTGGTGGAATGCTGACCATAGGGGTGGTTTCTAACCCATCGTAAGTTGGAGTGGCTGTGCTGGGCAACAGCATGAGAGCCTCAGAGACAGAGCCACGGGGTGAGCATAAGTGTAAGAGCCTTGGGGGTGAAACCATGGGACTGAGTCACTGGGAAGCTGAGTCCCTCTCTCCCTGCCCAGTCCCATAAGGCAGTTGCTACAGGGTTTCTCTAGTGGTGTTGACGGCACCTATTCTGCTCGAATCTCCCATGGGTCTCGGTGCTCAGTCGTGTAGTGCACACAAGCATCTGCTCTTGCTACCTCCTCCCAGACTGGCCAGGGTGATGTGAGAGAAGCTGCAGCAATCTCAGCCCTGTGCAGATCAGGCGCTATGGACCTACGAGCTCAGAATGGCATCAACTGTAGCAACCCAGGAATGGAAACCACCAGGTCCCTCTAGGGGCTGCTCTTTGGTGCAGGGACTCGAAGCAGATTCCTGGTCATTCTAGGGGTGGGGGGTTACTGCCCATAGGGGGAATGTGGAATCCTGGGACTCTCTCTTCCCATCCTTCCCCACCTGTGGATGTCTCCCCAGCTGCCTTTTGATCTTGCTGAGTGGATCACTCTGCACCCTCTCCTCCATTCTCAGCGTCTCTAGTGGCTTCCTTGCTGATCAACAATGGTGTCTCCATTCTCAGCGTCTCTAGTGGCTTCCCTGCTGATTAACAATGGTGTCTCCAAGGCAGCCCATCTGCAGGCAGGCTTCTACTTGAAACTTCCAGTTTTCTCCTTGAGAGAAACATGCCTGGGCTCCTTCCAGTTCTGTGTCTTCCCACAGCAACCTTACTATTTCCTCACTAATTATTAAGATAAAATCATCAATATATCATTTTACCGCTATATGAGGATCATGATTTTATCTTTCTTTAAACATTATTAACATGTTTTTGTAATTTCTCAGTAAATTTAATTTCGAATGTAAGTTTACTTGACTAATACAAATTTGAAAAAAAAATAGAAAATAGTTCGTGACTTCCATATAAGTTATGTGAAAAATGTAGGTCATTAAACAAAATCTATAGCACCAATTTATTTGTGCTTATATTTCTTTTTTACAAATCCAGCGGGGTTGTCGCTTACTGTTGCTGTCCCTGCAGGAGCCTTGTGGTGCTCCCACCGTAACATCTGTGTTTTCACAGCACATCTCGTTGACGGACTTCAGTCCAAGTGTGAGCAGATGCTCTCCCCTTCAATATTCCAGGACTCAACTCACCATAGGCTTAGAGTTTAATAACACGTTATTGAAGGGTTGGGGGGAAACAGAGTGGAATTAATCTGTGAAGGACAGGGGACAGATCTAAATGCTAAATTTTCTGTGTCTTTCTGTGTGGAGTCCATGAGGAATGACACTCCGAAGAGGGTCATCGTTCACCTTTGGCTGTTTGTCTTCATAGCTGTGTCCTGCTGCAAAGCTGAAGAAGCTGCCATGCTTCTAGTAACCTAGAATGAGAAAACTCTGTCTTTGTAATAATCTGCACAAAGATAAAATTGTGTGCCCAAAGAACAGGTCCCCTAACTTTCCATCAGAAACACCTACATTTAGATTTCTTTGTCCCTGAGATATTAGAAAGGAGTCAACCGTACCTCACTGTGACCAATCTCACCCAGAATCAGGAGAGAGAATGCCTGAAACACCAAGTCCATCTTTACCCTATGAAGAGACAGTTTGTGGACTTTCCAAATTGCTATTTTTCATCTTGATGTTCAATATTCAGCATTAGGAATAAATTTTTTGACAGCATAAAAAATACTCACTTCTCATGGCTTCATGTATTTTTCATATTTTCTTCTAAATAGTGATAATAACAATAATAAAAGAGATGTGATGGCTCATGCCTATAATCCCAGAACTTTCAGTGACCAAAGTGAGAAGGTCTCTTGAACCCAGGATCTGGAGGTTGCCGTGAACTGTAATTGTTCCCTGCTCTCTACCCTGGGCAACAGTGTGAGACCCTGTCTACAAAAGTATCAAGAACATTAAGTACCACAATCACGGTACTGATTGCAATGGCAACAAAGAACTTAAAAAAATAAAAGTGAAAAAATACATGTAAATAAAAGAATTTGAATGCTAGTAATGTTTCCATTTTTCAAAATACAATATTTAGTGAAAATTTCTTAGTTTACTATTCTTTTCATTACAACAATTTTATTACCAAAAAAAAAAAAACAAAAAACCATACCTTTAAGCCTTGGCTACTAAACCATCTGATAGGCATCTCATGTTTTATTTGCAAATAAAAATAAAATCAAATTCATTTTTTAATATCAGATTTCTAGTCATAATTTTTCCAGACTGTTTTTGTTTGTTTGTTTGTTTGTTTGTTTTGCAGGTTTTGGCCAGGGCTGGGTTTGAACCCACCACCTCTGGCATATGGGGCTGGTGCTCTACTCGTTTGAGCCACAGGCGCTGCCCCTTTCTAGACAGTTTTTGTCTTAGCACTTGAAGAGAGTGTTGTGACGGTTGTTTCTTTGCTCACCAAGTTAGATATGACTCAGACGATGTAACACGGGTTCAGCTAATTTTTGCTATTGTATTTGAGGTTTCATTAAAGTGTTTCAATGTGTTGTAATCCTAAAATATTTTCAGACCATAAAATCACACATATGTTTCCTTTTTTTATGCTTTCCAGTTTCTATGTTTATTACTATTATCATTATTATTTGTAATGTTGGGACTCAGAAAACAGTACCCTGAAATGAAAGATTTAGAGGAAGCCTCAGAAATAGCTATGCTCCTATCTGTCTGGCCTACTCTCTTCCCTGAGGCAAGCCATGGAAACTAGAATCCCTCTTCCCCAGGGTAAAACATGGAAACCAGAACCTCTTTTCCCAGAATCCAGTCATAAAACCATCGGTTGTTGGGCTGCGCCTATGGCTCAACAGTGCCTACAACGCCGGTCCCATATCCTGGAGGTGGTGGGTTCAAACCCAGCCCCAACCAAAAACTGCAAAAAAAAAAAAAACAAAAAAACTGGCCACATCAGAGGCAATGACCTTGGCCCCATAAAGGTTCACTTACATGGGAGAGATTAACTGGAGAAAAAAATATGTACAATTGATTTTTATTTTAATTTAAGGATCCTGCACATAGGAGGGTTCAGAATGAAAACTCAAAGATACAAGGGAATTGTCCATTTTTAACTTAGAAACATAACTGGAGGAGAAAGCACGAGCCCGTCTAACAGAGCGAGGGGACCCCAGCAGGGCCTGTGCGCTTCCTCTTGGTCGCGCTGAGCATGCAATCCTTCCTTTGTCATGGCCAATTTTTACACAAGAATGAATTTAGGTGTATGGCTAGATTTGGGGGGAAGAGGTTCTGGTTTTCTGCTTTGGAGAAGAGGGATTCTGGTTTCTGTGTCCATCCTCAGGGGAGACTGAGGCAGACGAGGGCAAGAGGGCAGAGGAGAACCCTTGCTTCTGAGGACTTCACTTTGGGGCACTGTTTCCGGAGCTCCATCGACCACAGAGAAACTACCTGGTCTGCCACGTTTGACTGCAGGTCACAAAACCCTTATTCTGGAGAGGGCCCTGCACACCCTGCGCAGAGAGGCTGAGCGGTATAGACGGGCAGGCCGCCCTGGACCTCTGTCCAGTCTTACGACCCTAGTCCTCCTCTCCAGTTCAGTCTTTGCTGCCCCTACTTGGTTAAACCTAAGGACAGCGAGGGACCTTTTCCCCAGACCTCCGCATCTTCATTCTGAAGGCTTCCGTGCACACACCTTAAATACACTTATATTCTTTTTCTCCTATTTATCAGTCTGCCTCACATCAGTGGTGTCTCCCTGAACCTTCCAGGGCCAAGGGCCTTGGTTCCTGGAGCAGTGAAGTGTCCCCATAGCTGCATCTAATCCCGCCCGCGTCTCCCCCAGGCCCTGATGGCACTGGACAGGCTGCAGTTTTCTTGGTCTCTCTTCATGGCTATTTTCTTAAACAACACATCGATTTCCTTATTTCTCTTAACCTGTATGTTTCCTTTGTAATTTGCTTCATAAAAGGGTTGGAAATGTTCAGCATCTCCTAAGAGAATATACAGCCTTTGGGAAACCTCTGGAGGAAATGGACTTTTGTCCTTGTGCCGTAGCAGAGCTGTCCGGGAACAACTGGCGGTGTGGAGCCATCCTCGAGAACAGCTTCCTTCAGTTTCAACTGTCGTTTTAAATGAATAGAGGGTTAATAAAATGAAATCAGCAGTAGGTTCACAAAGTAAGGAATTTAGCCAGAGTTTCTGAAAATGTTAACAAATGGAAAAACATACCATGCTCATGGTTGGGAAGAATCAATATTGCTAAAATGTCCATACTTCCCAAAGCAATATACAATTTTAATGCAATGCCTATTAAAGCTCCATTGTCATATTTTAAAGACCTTGAAAAAATAATGCTTCATTTTATTTGGAACCAGAAAAAACTTCGAATAGCCAAGACACAACTTACAAATAAAAACAGAGCAGGAGGGATCACGCTACCAGACCTGAGACTGTTCTATAAATCAATAGTGATCAAAACAGCATGGTACTGGCACAAAAACAGAGAGGTGGATGTCTGGAACAGAATAGAGAACCAAGACATGAACCTAAATACTTACCACTATTTGATCTTTGACAAACCAGTTAAAAACATTCAGTGAGGGAAGACTTCCTATTCAACATATGGTGCTGGGAAACCTGGCTGGCAACCTGTAGAAGACTGAAATTGAACCCACACCTTTCACCATTAACAAAGATAGACTCACACTGGATTAAAGATTTAAACATAAGACATGAAACTATAAAAATTCCAGAAGAAAGTGCGGGGAACACTCATGAAAGTATTGGCCTGGGCGAATACTTCATGAGGAGGACCCCCAAAGCAATGGAAGCAGTATCAAAAATACACTACTGGGATCTGATGAAACTAAAAAGCTTCTGCACTGCCAAGAACATAGTAAATATCGCTAGCAGACA
>CAUYON010153437.1:0-19116 GCA_963573935.1 Arctocebus calabarensis | reverse complement strand
GGAAGACTGGATAGGTCACCTTTGGGCTTCTTTTTGTTGTTGCTGTTGTTTTGCTCCCATTAAAATTTATCGCAAAGAAGAATCTGAAAATTATTCAGTTATTTTAAGTTCCCATTTATCTCCACAATGCTTAGCTATTATTATTTTCTACGTTGAATCCTTTGCACAAGGAAGAAAGAACTGAGAAACTGCAAAGTTAAACACATTCAAAAGGATATTTGGGGTCAAAATTAAAACTGGAGCAAGCCCCCAAACAAGTTTTTGCCTATATAGAACCTAGACCCTTCTTCCCCCAAAACCCAAGAGGTTATGTTATGTTTTGTTTTGTTTTTTAACTTAAAAATTAATTTCTGGTCAGGTGCAATGGCTCATGCCTTTAATTATAACACTCTGGGAGGCTGAAGTGGGAGGATCATTTAGCTGAGGAATTCAAGACCATCCTGAACAAGAATGAGATTACCCCCCGCCAGACAGTCACACACACACACACACACACACACACACACACACGAAAAGCAAAATAGAAAGAAAGGTAGACAGGCAGGCATGGTGGTACATGCCTACAGTCCAGGCTACACCAGGGGCTAAGGTAGGAGGATTACTTAAGCACAGGAGTTTCAGGTTTCAGTGAGCTATGATGATGCCACTGCACTCTAGCCAGGGCAACAGAGCACAACTCTTTCTGTTTAAAAAAAAAAAAAAAATTAATTTATTTGTTAATTCACCCCTTCAGGTCTATATGTATGTATGCATTTACTTATGATATTACCTTGATTAGAGCATGTATTCTATCTACAAAACATCATAGTGCAGTTTCTAAAAAACTCCTTGTCAAAGCTATTCGCTTACACTTAATTTTGGCCAGGCCCAGTGGCTCACACCTGTAATCTTAGCACTCTGGGAGGCCGAGGCACGTAGATTGCTTGAATTCAGGAGTTTAAGACTAGCCTGAGCAAGAGCGAGACACCATTCCTAAAAAATTGCCAGGGCAGGCACCTGTAGTCTCGGTTAGTTGGGAGGCCGAGCCAAGAGTATTACTTTAAGCCCAATAGTTTGAGGTTGCTGTGAGCTATGATGCCATGACACTCTATCCAGGGTGACAAAATGAGACTCTATCTCGAAACAAACAAAGAAACAACAACAAAAAAACCAGAAAGACTTAGTTCTGAACTTAATTTTGAATAGATGAGTATTTAAATTAATAAATACAAAAAGACAAACTTAGAAACAAAGTGGAGAAATTTGGTCTTTGCTCGTTTGTTAAATGAGTCACCTGTATGTTCACTGGTTTGTTGTAACCATGTAACAACTAGTACCTTTGGTTGTTTGGACGAATGAATAAATCTGAAAAGCCTCCACATTTTGCCTTTCTGGACAGGTATTTGAAGTCTTAGAGAAGAATGATCTGGGATGTGGGGCAGGTGGTGGCCACAACAATGCAGATGTGTTCCATTTAGCTGGACTCACCTTCCTCACCAACACAAATGCAGATGACTCCCAAGGAAATGGTATAAATGCTTGGCATTTTTATAACTGAAATTTACATTGATCATTTGCCTCCTAGACCTGATTTTTTTCCTCTTCCAGAATATTCTCTTTGCTGTTTTTAGAATGCTATGACTATGTAACTCTCATATAAATTTTTCATTGGTCTTCAATATAAAGTACAGATTCTTTAGTGTTGTTGTCCTGAAAGCCTTCCCTAATCTTCTCTTCCACTATATCCAACTATTTCTTACCCTGTTATGCCTTACCTTTTGTTTAAGCTATACAGAACCAGTGTAGTTCTTGAGTGGCACTATGCTATTTTACATCATTAGGCCTTTACTCATTGGCACTGCTTTCTTCTTTATTAGTCTGGAGAAGCTAGTGAGAATCATCTCCTCTATGAGACCTCTTCCACATATAGAATTAATCATTCCCTCCTTCTTTAATAGGGAGGATATTGTAGGGACTAGATCTTTCCACAAGTAATATGATAGCAGTATGTCACTGCACAGTCTTATACTAAGTTGTACGTCTGTCTCTCCCATTGTACTGTGAGCTCGTTAAGTGCAGGAATCATCTTAATTACCTGTTTATGGTTTCAAGATTGTTTATAATTATGCTTGATAGTATAGTATTTATATTTATAATCTTGTAGTGCAAAGAGCAAATAATGAAAATACCATACCCATCAAAAAAATTATGCTAGAGTGGTGCCTGTGGCTCAAGGGAGTAGGGCACCTTCCCCATCTGCCAGTGGTAGTTAGTAGGTTCAAACCCAGCCCCGGCCAAAACCGCAAAAAAAAAAAAAAAAAAAATTATGCTAAATGCTTGAGTATTTCTCTATAGTCAGTGGATCAAAAAGGTTATAGGGTTCAAAACCAAATTCAGACATAACAAGTCAAACTATATGACACTACATGACACTAGGTCATAAGCTCCACTAAGATAAAATAAGTCAAATTTAAATTTGTAGTGCATAATTCCTAATCTGGAGCAGGCCCTCAATATTTGATGAATGAGTGACTTGTGAATGTTTTAAATACTTAAACAATTTCATGGAAATGTTCTTGAGATTTTATCTTTTTCCTTCTTTTCTCTCTCTTTTTCTTTAACAGATGAACCTTGTAAAAAAGTTCATAGGCCAAGAAGAATGCTGAAACAGAAAATAGAGGAAGCAGGTATTTTAAGATTCATGTGATTAATAAAAAGGTTATGGTGACATCATTCAAAAGCTGGAGAAAATTCAATATTCTGTCATTTCCTCAATTCAAATAGAATAGGTGAAAAAAAAAAGGAAGATTAATTCAAATAAATCCAGTAGTTCATTTGCCATATCCTTAATCTGAGGAAAACAGGTCTTTATTATTATTTCTACCTGTAAAATCTATGGTAGGCTGAGGTGGGAGGATTGCTTGAGGCCAGGATTTGGAGTGTAGCCTGGGCAACATAGAGAGACCACCTCTTCCCCCTCCCAAAAAAGAAGAAAAATAATACATACATACATACATATATATATCTGTATATATATATATATATGTATATGTCTATACATACATCTACATATAAAAACTTTTATTTGTAAGAAATATTTTCTCTCTATGAACTTCTTCTAGCAATTAAAATTACATTCTTCCATTTTATTCTGAGAAAATTCACCCTTTTGATTCACTTTGGGGTACAATGGACCTATAAAAGTCTATTCCATTTCACATGTATACATTTCATAGTTTATATCACTTTGGATTGTTCCTTAGAAAATACATCTAATGGGTATTATTTTTAAATAATTATTTAAGTAAAATATGATATTTGGTCTTGTTTCTGTAGAAAGGACATTGAACTGAAAGTCAATGAACTGAGTTCCACTAATAATCATGCTTATATTAATATAATAATTTCATTCATTTGTATATGCGTTTTTTAATTCTAATCTTTATTCTGAGTTGTAATAACAAGAAAAAAATAGATATCAAGTACTTACAATGAAGGACAATGCCATTGATAAAGGTGCACATATTATATAAAAAATTTCTGAGAAAAAGGATATTTAGCTTGGAGAAGGAAGTATTTGTATAGTGAAGATAGCCATCTTCAAATATTGGAGGCTTCTTGAATGTATTTAACCTATTTTACTCAAAGGGTGCTGAACTTAAAGTGCCAGTGTCAAGAGTTACTATTTAGCTCAGTCACAGAAGCCCTTTATTTATTATGAATTGAAACACACCATCTGGTAATGTTTCCCCATTCCTAGGGTAGTTCCAAGGGGAACCTGGCAGGTCAACTAGCCATGGCTACTGTGAGTAGTAGGGTCATATGGCAGTAGAAGCCAGGTATCCTTGAGATTCCTTCTAAGCCTGAAGATGTTATAACTCTATGGATAATCAAGGGCACTTGTATTATTACCATTTCAGCTGCTAAATACAAACATCAAATACTAAAGAAATGTTGTTATGATGGAGCCCGGCTCGATGATGAAACCTGTGAACAGCGAGTTGTGCTGGTTACCATAGGCCCAATATGCCGCAAAGCTTTCAATGAATGTTGCACCATTGCAAACCAGCTCCGCACTCATAAACCTAAGACATTGGGAAGTCACAGTAAGTATGTTTTTTTAATCTCAATTCTGTTTGATATGGAGAATGTTGTGTAAATTTATCCTGCAAAGATAGCGAGTTTTCGTGCTTTATTTATAACTGAAAGTAGAAAAATAAATTGTAAATGCCCATAAAAGAAAATCTCTCATTTTGGGAATCAAAATAGCTATAGTACAGCGCAAAGTACACTAGTACAGAGTTAAGACTAAATATAAACTTAAAGCCAAAACATTCTGTAAACTTGAATGATGACCAGTATGCCTTTGATTTATAAAATTCTATGGTTTGGTGATATTACAACCATTAAAAATTTAATATGTAACCCCACTGACTAAATATAGCAAAAGGTTTCTAAATCTAACATAAAGATAAGTGTATGTATGTAAAAGTTGAAATCTTATTTTTGTTTCAACCACAAAATATGTATTCAGAATTTATATAACTCTCATTAAGATTAGGTTATTAAGTATGAAGTGTCAAATTTCCTTAAGTACTAAATTTGACAGTTGATATCTCTGACATTCACTTTGACACTACTTGTTTTATTTTTATCATGAAGGTATATCCTCATTCTTTCAAACATACATTTTTGACTTGTAGTTATCTTTCCATATCTTTTTTTTAAGGCAATTTTTATGACACCATGGATAAGTCAAAAAATAAATAAATGGGACCTGAGCAAATGAAAAAGCATATTTTGAATAAGACAAAGGGCTAGTGACCAGAATATACAAAGAACTCAAGCAAATCAACAAGATAAGAGCAAACGTCTCCATCAGTCAATGGGTAAGAGACATGAACAGAACCTTTTCTAAGGAGACAGATGAATGGCCAACAAACACTTCAAAAATGTTCATAATCCCTAATCATCAGAGAAATGCAAATCAAAACCACTCTGAGATATCATCTAATACCAGTGAGACTAGCCCACATCACAAGGTCCCAAAACTGCAGCTGCTGATGGGCGTACAAAGAGGAGGCTACACATAACATACTGTTGGTTGGATTACAAACTAATACAGCCTTTTTTTAAAGAATGGAGAATCCTCAAAGACTAATAGAATACCTCCCATTTGATCCTGCAATCCCACTACTATCTATCCAGAAGAGAAAAAGTCATTTTACCATAAGGACATCTGCACTCAAATATTTATAGCACTCAATGCACAATTGCAAAAATGGAAACAACTCAAGTGCCCATTGATCCTTTAATGGATCAATGAAGTGTGGTATATGTATACCATGGAATACTAATCAACCATAAAAAAGATGGAGACTTTTATATTTACCTGAATGGATTTAGAAAATATTCTCCTAAGTAAAATATCTCAAAAATGGAAAAGGAAGCATCTTATGTACTTAGTTTTAATCTGAAACTAGCAAACCAACAACTATAGGCCCACAGGAGAGAAAAGCACAATTAAATTCAAGAAGATAGAAGGAGGGAGGAGGTTCAGTAAGTTTTCCCCTCTTTGGTACAGTGTAGGGTATATGTCACACTTCCTGGGCAAAGGATGCAACTACAATTCAGATTTGGGACTCTACGTTACAAACACAAATAATGTCACCAGTCATATGTACCTAATCCAAAATTAAAAAAAAATGAAATACAACTGTCACCAAATACAAAAAAAAAAAAAAGGTACTGATATCTATTTGGTGGTCCAGCATTGGTATTATCCCCTACAACTTTATGAAACCTGGTCATTTCATTATAATGGTTGTCTATTGCAGTCAACTAGATGCAAGAATGAGGATGCTTGCTGAAATTGGTCAACAGAGACAGCCCTGTCCTCTTGCAAGACAACATTCGACTGTGTCACACAAACAAATGCTGCTCGTACTACAGAAGGTGGACTTGGATGTTCTATCATCCACCATATTCACCGGACCTTGTACCAAGTGACTACCACTTCTTCCAGGCTTTGTACTACTTTTTGCAAGGAAAAGCATTCAATTATCAACAAGTTGTAGAAAATGCCTTTTGTGATTCATTGCCACTCTCTCTCCAGGCTTCTTCACTGCTGGCATACACAAGTTACCATTAAGATGGCAAAACTGACTCAACAGTTTAAGCATGTACTTAGATTAATTATACGCTTCTGGTTTGAGATATAATAAGCTAAACTTTTGATTCACAATCAGACATTTCACATTTTGTGACCTAATATGTTTTTAGAAATTTTTAGATTTTCCTTTCATTTATATATAGTCTTTAACAAAATAACAAGATGATAGCTCCTATTTTTATACTGACATGCAGCACATAGTGACATTTCAGTCAACAATAGACCGCATAAATGACAAGAATGGTACTGTAAGAATATAGTACCATATTTTTGCCATACCTTTTCTATGTTTCAATACACAAGTATTTGCCATTGTTTTACAGTTGCCTACAGAGTTTAGTACAGTAACATGCAGCACAGATTTGTACCCTAGGAGAAATATGCTGTACCATGTAGTCTAGGTATGTAGTAGTCTATACCATCTAGGTTTGTGTAAGTGCACTGTACCATGTTCATACCACTAGGAAATCGCCTAATGATGATGCATTTCTCAGAATGTATCCCCCGGTAAGCAACACATCACTGTATATGTATGTATATATATATGTGTGTGTGTGTATATATATATATATAAAACAACATTGTTTTGGTAACTAGCCAATTTTATGTTTGTAGAAATATATTCATTGAGAAGAACAATGTTTAAAATACACTGTTGAGTAAAACAATCCGAGTAGAAATTTAGGTGGTTTTCCAGTTTTTGCTTATTATAAGAAATATTTTAATAGACAATCTAGTACATTTTTTTTTATTTCCCAAACTGATTTGGCTTCAGCTACATGGAAGTCACCCTCTGCAGCCCCCTCCTCCCTGGCATTCTACGCCTCATTCTAGGCAGCTCAACTTTCCAAAATTCCATCTGTGTTGCCACAAACCTTCAATACCACCAGGCTCTGCATGGGTTCCTCTCCCTGCCCTCGCCTGTAAGTTGACTGTAGGCAGTAAATTGGGGCAATTATAAGGTTCACCTAATCTATTTCCCTTCTCTCATGGATCATAGTCATGTGCTGTTTATGTTCAAATGTCTAAAAATTATGGCCTTAATTATTATGTATCTAATTTTTAGATTGTGTTACCTAATTTTTTAAGATAAAAGAGTAAGTCTAGTCCCTTTTAGTACATCTTAGATGGAAGTAAAAGTTATATTCATTTCTATTAAAGTAAATATGAATAAATTACAGAGTTAAGGGAGAAGAATCACACAAACCTCCCTATTGTCTAATATAAACACAACTATTGGCCAGGCACAGTGGCTCACACTTATATTCCAAACACTCTGGGAAGCCCAGGTGGGGTGGATTGCTTGATCTCAGAAGTTTGAAACCAGACTGAGCAAGAGTAAGATCTTGTCTCTCTAAAAATAGAAAAACTAGCTAGACTTCGTGGCTGGTACCTGTATGCTAGGGAGGCTGAGGCAGGCTGAAGCGGAGGCAGGAGGATTGCTTAAGCCCAAGAGATTGAGGTTGCTGTGAACTATGACACCATGGCATTCTACCAAGGGCGACAGAGTGAGACTCTGAATTGGAGGAAAAAAACAAAAACAAAAACAAAACTATTAAAATTATAGAAGCACAAATAACTTTGTAGACTGACCAGTACTTGTATAATCTCAGCAGTATTAAACATTTAACAATTTAGGAAACAAACCATTAAAGATATTTGCATGCTGTTGGGGAAGAAATAATTCTAAGGTCTCTATAGTTCTATTTTATTTATTTATTTATTTATTATCTTTATTATTAAATCATAGCTGTGTACAATAGTGCAATCAAGGGGTACAATGTGCTGGCTCCATATACAATCTGAACTGTTTTTATCAAACTGATTAACATAGCCTTCCTGGCATTTTCTCAGTTTATTTATTTATTTTGAGACAGAGTCTATGTCGCCCCTGGTAGAGTGCCGTGGCATCCCAACTCACAGCAACCTCAAATCACTTGGGTTCAACCTATTCTCTTGCCTCAGCTGGGACTACAGATGCCCTTCACAATGCCTGGCTACTTTTTGCTACAGTTGTCATTGTTGGTTAGCTGGCTTGGGCCAGGTTTGAACCCAGCAACTTCAGTGTATGTGTCTGGCGCCATAAGCACTGTGCTATGGACTCCAAAATTCTATAGTTCTATTTTAAAAGCATTAAACAAAATCTTTCATTGATCTTTCAGAAAATATTTAAGTTACAGATTAATGGTAATATTTTAAAATTTAGTTGTAAGAATTTATATTGTTTTTCCATAATAGGATATTTTTTTTTTTTTCCAGATATGAAGACCCTGTTACCAGTAAGTATGCCTGAAATTCGAAGCTATTTTCCAGAAAGCTGGTTATGGGATGTTCAGCATGTTCCCAAAAGGTATCATACTTCTTTCATGTTCCTTTGAAAAAGATGTGAATAATGCAAATATTATGGCTAAAAGTCTAGGAACTTCTCATTTCCCAGTAGCTTATTTAAGAGTGAAGGGTGGCGCCTGTGGCTCAAAGGAGCAGGGCGCTGGCATCATATGCCAGAAGTGGTGGGTTCAAACCCAGCCCTGGCCAAAAACTGCAAAACAACAACAATAACAACAACAAAGACCATGTTTTGTAAATAGGCCTTTAAAATAAAAAAAATTAAAAGATAAAAAAGGGAGTCAAGATGATCCTACCACTTGCTCAAATTTTGTTTTGTTTTGCTTAATCTTTTTTTTTTTTTAAATGCACTTTGTCCTGGTGATTAGCTCCAGGGTAGGATTAACTATTGGTGTTTCTGTTAAATTTCACTTCACTTCATTATGCTTTTGCTGCACATAGCTACGTGCTATATACCATATTAAGCAGCTGCTTTCATCCTAAAGTATCTGTACTAGAAAACAAACATCAATAAACAAGAAGGTTCTTTTCTTGTTAAACTTCTTTATTCAACATGGTTTTATAACATGCCTCCTCTGTACCAGGCACTGAGAACAGAGATGAGCAATGCTAAGTCCCCAGGCCTCCCTCTTCCTACATGTGCTCTCAGCACATTTCCTATGAGAAGTCAAGGAATGAGTCCAGAGGCCTGCAGTCGTCTTTTCATGTGTCTCCTTGTCCCTGCCTTGTTCCCTCTCGTTCTTCCTCCACACTGCTGTGTGTCATCCATCATTGCCCATTAGCTAGCACTTCTGCTGGTAAAGCTTCCCCCCACTGTTCCACATCCTAACAGTGACTGTATTAATTGTCCCTCCCAATTACCCCTGCTGCAGGTATCACATAGTGTTATAATGGCTCTTTCATACTCTTTGATTTTGCAATGTTTCAAAGGCATCCTCCTGAACTTGAATTCTCATCACACATTTTGGATTTTGATGTCCAAAATCATGGAATATGTAGGAGAGTTACTGAATATATTTTTCTTGATAAGATTTTATTTAATACCTGCTATAATTTTGTGTTGTGATTTTTTTTCTTTCTTCTAAAGTAGTATGAAGCAAAATCTCTGTTAATGATTGCCTCTGTCAAGTCGGGTTGATCAGTTTTCCACTGTATTTCAATGTCAGCATTTTAACTTCCAGAAGCCAGCTGCAATTTATGCTACCCGATGTTCTAACTACCTGGGAAATACGAAGTGTTGGCATTTCAGATAAAGGTAAATAGCTAGTCTGATATATACAGATAAGGAACAGTTTGTTAATTGTAATATATCCATCATTTTATTAACAGCTCACCTAAGACTTTGATAGTAGCATATTTTATACTCTCAGTGGAATATAGGATAAAAAAATCTATGTCTCTGAACATACTTTGTTCATTTAATATTTTTATAATCCAGCACTTTGAGAGCAATGATTTCAGTGCCCCAGGTTCCTAAAGCCATCCTGATTTTCTAGAAGCTGAAAGGGGGATGAAAATAGGATCAGTTACTGAATTCTCTCCCAGAATGTGTGTAACAGTGAATATCAGAACCATTTGTAAATTATTTTTAGGAACATTTATGTGATTTTTCAAAATTCAATATTTTTATCCATTAAATGTGTTCCTTAATGATTAATGACCTTCCTGCTGTGTTGAAAAATGGGATTGGGATAAAACCTAAATAATTTTAGGACTACAAAACTAGCAACAATAATGTATGCAGAGGTTGTCAAAAAATGCAATAAATTGAGAGAAAATAAAGTTCTCTGGTAACTCCCTTGCTTCATGGGAACAAAAGTGTTTCAGATTTGGAATGTTTTTAGATTTTGGAATATGCCAATGTGTGTTGTCCCCTCTTATAGGTCTGTGTGTTGCTGATGTGCTGCAGTTGCAGGTATCTAAAGACCACTTCCTCGGCATAAATGACAATGCCACAGGAGTCAATTAGAAGAGTTGCATCAAAAGTCCAGAAAAGTATATAAGTAGGTAAATGCATGCTATTAGAATTAATGGTTGATAAATCTCATGATAAAGTCACTGCACACAATTTGCTTGTCTGTAATGCACAAAGCATCTAAGAGGAAGGGGGTTGGGTGGAGTCTGGCAAGACGTGAAAGACTCTCTTTTGAATTCTAATGTAACACCAAATGACGATGAATGAAGCTTAGGTGAGAGTAAGGTCATATTTTGGAGGGATTATGGGAGATGAGACAAGTTTTCACCAGGTAAATTTATAGAAACAGCAGGTTGGTGGTGTTAAGTCCCATTTTGGGGTAGGGGGCAATGGAGAGCAACTGCTTTTAGGGCTCAGAAATTGGTACCCCAAATATGGAATTTCAACATGGGGAACTGAAGAAGTCTTGACTTCTCTCTTCTTCTCTTCCTGTCTCTCAATCCTCTGTCTCTCCCAAAGCACAGGATGAATCTGCCCAAAGTCTAGACCTGCTAAAAAAGAAAACAATTACCCTCTGGTCCCTTCCCTGATTTTTCATTAACTGAATTCATATTGCAGGAGGAAAAAACCAAAGTCTATCGACACCACACCTGGACAGACTTTTGTCTAAACCATTATCTGCCTCCGCAGGCCCAATAGACTTTGTCCCACACCATTGTATGTTTTTCAAGCCCATTGAATTCCCCTACAAGTAATTTACTACCCCCTCTCAAATCATCCACACTTCCTCATCTCCCTTTCTCCTGAGAAAAATTATATGTAGCTGTTTGTAGCCTATTATAGGATGGAGTGTCATTCTGTGATTCTCTTCTGTGCACATTAATAAATTTGTATACCTTTTGTCAGTTGATTTTTACTGAACCTTCAGAGGGCACAGGGAAAAGTTAATAATACTCGTAGGGGACAAGCAGTGACTATTGAAGCAAAAAAAAAGCTACAGAATAATTTCCAAACACAGATATAACCCCCTAAAATCCTTGTCAATATATAAACTTCCTTTTTGCTACAATTAAGGATCATTTTGTAATAACAAGTCTGCTTCAACAAACCTGACCTTTGCACTAGACCACCACCAGCTGACCTCTGGTACTTTTCCTTGCATTTATTGTGTTCATAGTGGGGCTGGCTTATCCCTGGCCAACCCTGTTGGCCAGAGAAAGCGTCTTTTGGCAGAAAATTGACTTTTTATAAGATCAAGGTCTTTAAAAAAATTCTATATATTTCTTTATGAATTCCAAGTTTTTTCTAAACAGAATACTCAGTATTGCCCTCCTCCTCCCCCAAATAAAACTTTAATGGTTTTGCTAGTGTTCAACTTTATGTTTCTAAGCTTTTGATCCTCAATATGCCTGAATTTCAAATGCAAAATAGGAAAATACTATGTCAGAGGCTGCTAACTAAACCAGCATTCTTTCTTTCCTTTTTATTATCAAAACCTGAGTTTTTGCTGGCTACATTGCTGCCTTTGTACTTGGGTACAGCTAAGTTCCAAGTTTCCCAAGGAAATGTGAAGTGCATGGGACTTCCAAGAAGGATAGACGTGACCAATGGGGAGGTGTCTCTTTTTCCCCCCACTTTTCCTATCCCTTAACTCAGAAACAATGAAGTAAAAATGAAACATAGGTGCTAGGATGGTGGAACAAAAAGATAATACCCCTTCCTCTGATGATATGTTAATCTACCATTCTAGACCTTGATTGCCCACTGCTAGATTTCTTTTACATGAGAGAGAAATAGATATTTATCTCATTTAAGCAACAGTTATTCTGGTTGTCTGTTTTGTACCTGTAAAGTGAAATCTAATTTTGATCAATATAAACTGATTTTTATGTCTCTATTTGTTCTAGCAATAAAATACGAGAGCAGGAGATTATCGGCTACGTTTGATTTGTTACTCTCAATCCCAGCTTCATTTGATCTTTCCAAACTTTTACCTTGGTCGTGCTTTCTTCACCTACCTACCTTAAATATTGTCATTTTCTTTAACTACACAACCAATTCATCAATCTATACTTGTAAAAAAAATTAGGCAATACTTCTATATGTAGATTATAAGTATTTTTTTTCCCATTAGGAAGCATTCCTGCTTCCCTGAATGGAATGAATGCCAAACAATAGAAATCCAGGTCACCAAAGACCCACTTACCCAAGGATCAACTGTTAAATGTCCACCTCACTGACTACACCAAATGTATGAGCCGGCATGTAGACTAGCTTTATCAACAGTTTTTTTGGCATCTTTGATGGAAATGTTCTTATGTGATTTTTCAGTCAATACTAAATTAAATCTAACTCTATTTAAAATTGAATTTGACAGGTCGGGTGTGGTGGCTCACACCTATAATCCTAACACTCTTGGAGGCCAAGGCAGGTGGATTATTGAGCTCAGGAATTGGAGACCAGCCTAAGCAAGAATGAGACCCCATCTCTATAGTCCCAGTTCTTTGGGAGACTGAGGCAAGAAGATTGCTTGAACCTAGGAGTTTGAAGTTGCTGTGAGCTATAATGCCACAGGACTCTACCTAGGGCACTAAGACTGTCTCAAAAGAAAAAAGAACTGAAGGAGCTATGATAGGTCAGCCTGTAATCTGAGGAGTGGGAGTTTGACACCAGCCTGGGCAACATAGTGAGATACTGTCTCTATAAAATCTTTTTTTTAATTAAAAAAAAAAAGGCTTAGTGCCCATAGCACAGTAGTTATGGTGCCAGCCACATACACTGAGGCTGGTAGGTTTGAACCCAGCCAGGGCCAGCTAAACAACAATGACAACTGCAACAAAAAATAGCCAGGCATTGTGGTTGGTGCCTGTAGTCCCAGCTACTTGGAAGACCAAGGCAGGAGAATAACTTAATTAAGCCCAAGAGTTTCAGGTTGCTGTGAATTGTGATGCCACAGCACTGTACTAAGGTCGACATAGTGAGACTCTGTCACAACAAAAAAATTAATAAATTAAAAATAAGAACCATAAGGAAGTATGAGAGCTATGTTTCAATATATAAAGCATAAGAATAAGAAGATAGCAGTTATAAATAAGAACCAAACAAAAATTCTATTTTTGAAAACCATAATAATTGAAATGAAAAAATCAGTAGGGGCACTCAACAGCAGATGCAGGCCTGCAGAAGAAAGAATCAACAAACACGAAGATAAGTCAATTGAGAGTATCCAATCAGAAGTCTAGAAAGAAAAAAGAATTAAGAAAAATGGCAGAGCCTCCCTACACCATCTGGCACACCATCAAACATAGCACTAGCTACATAAAGGGAGACGTCTGGTACATCATCTAGCACACCAACACCTGCAAAAAGAAGGAGAGGAGAGAAAGAAAAGGGCAGAAAAAAATTTTGAAGACATAATAGTCAAAACTTTCGAATGTGATGAGAAACATTAATCCACATATCCCCCAAAATCCCTGAAGGAACTCCAAGCACAATAAATGCAAAGAGAGTCACACCTGAGTACCTCAAAGACAAAGAGAGAATCTTGAAACCAGCATGGGAGAACACTACATGAGGTACAAGGGATCATCAGTAAAAGTAACATCTGATTTCTCACCAGACACCCTGGAGGCCACAAAGTAGTAGGATATATATTCAAAGTACTGAAAGAAAAAGACTATCAACCAAATATTCCACATAATACCATCACTGTGATGATTAGGATTCAGTGTATACATTTGGAGGGGATGCAGTCAGTGTATACATTTGGAGGGGATGCAGTCATCCAGACTAAACATCACAGATCCCAAAGGCAGCAGTTCATTGTTACCTGTTCCTGCTTCTTCAAAATCCCTCATCTTCACATTCTTTGATCACTTTGCCAATTCTTTGACCTAAGTTACTAGAGGCTGCTCCGTATGATATGTTAAGAGATCATCTTTGGGGTCAGCTATGAATTTACTCCTGGCTTTGCTACTCCAGAGGTGGCTGCATGGGCACGCAGACTGTGCATTTGCCCAAGACTTCACATCCAGAAGCACGTCACACTTGGCTTAGAGCTCTGTTGTGGCTGTCTTGAAATTATTGGTAGTTTTATCTTTCACTTGTTTTTTATATGTGAAGTCTGATGAGAAGTCTGAGGGGACCATGCAAATGAACAGATGAGATGGTGCAGTATTTATCTCTACAGTCCCTGCTACTTCATTTACATAGAGCATTAGAAATACCCAGTGAACATAGCAATCCAGTGGACTCATAATGTATAGAAGTTTACTGAGACTCTGACTTGGTGCCTGTGGCTCAACGGGCTAAGGTGCCAGCCACATACACCTGAGCTGGCGGATTCGAATCCAGCCCGGGCCTGCCAAACAACAATTATGGCTGCAACCAAAAAATGGCCAGGCATTGTGGCGGGCACCTGTAGTCCCAGCTACTTGGGAGGCGGAGGCAGGAGACTCGCTTGAGCCCAGGAATTGGAGGTTGCTGTAAGCTGTGATGCCACGGCTCTCTATCCAGGGTGACAGCTTGAGGCTCTGTCTCAAAGAAAAAAAAAAAAAGTTTACTGAGACTCAAAATGAGTACAAGGAAAAGGTGTTATGTCTATCCCTGAGCAAGCAGAGGCACTGACAGCAAATGAACATTTTCTGTTGGAGCCAGAACTTGTTTTAAGTGCAGAAAGAAAGCAAAAGCATTCTAGAAAACAAGGAACCTTATCATATTCTTTCTTACATAATTCACATATCCAAAAAACCTGAAGAAACTCCAAGCACAATCAACTCATTTACTTCCCTCTATTAGCCAACCACTTACACTGACTATAACAAAGAAGGAAAGGGAAAGATAGGATAGTTAGTATTTCTTTTTCTTTTCAGATTTTCCTTATTCATCAGTAAGCAAACAATAAGAATGTTGGTAGAACATATCCTCTGTGTCACCGATCATTTGGGAGATTTTCACGCAACACACGTATCAAAAAGTAAAATAAAAACACCTGAGTTTCATGCATTGTTTTCATCATTCTAGGAAGAATAGAATGCACATGCATGTGTGAACTATAAAATACAAATTGTGTAATTTTGACAATTCCACACATAAATCTGCTTATAAAATAGAATCTCCATACTTAACCACCTCCCGAAAATAACCACCTCCTTAAGTTAACCAAATTTTCACAGACTGGACATGCACTACATGTACATATGAGTACAGGAGTCCTAGTTCCTCAGGTGACCACTTCTGTGTGTTGACCAGTTTGTTACAGTCCCTTGGGGGTCAACTCCCAAACGTTCTAGTATATTTGTATTTTAAACTGGCCAAGCACAAAATCAAGATAAATGGTAACTTTTGTGCAGATAATTTAAAATTTTAATTTTCCTTTATTGACAAAGATATTAAATAGCAAATAAAACACTATCACAAGATGTGGGAGAGACTACAGAAAAAAGAGGCTTTATATTTATATTTTAACACATTAACAGCACTTTTTCCCTATGGTTTTTGAACAAGGGACTCCACATTTTCTTCTCTTATTAGACCCCTCGATGTATATAAGTGACCAGTATTACGTCTTTCTATGTGATTCCAGGCTTTTAAAAAAACAAACAAACAAAAAAATCCTTCCTGAGACTCTTTTGTTCATAAAATAGGCATAATGCCAAACAATGCCAACCAACAAGTGGCTTATACTACTGGGCAATTATTTTGTTAATTTAATGTTCTCTATCTAACTTTAATGGAGATACACAGAAAGCATTCAGTTGGCAGGGGAGGGGAAATAGATTAACTGTTTGAGAGGGTTGACAGTTATTTTGGAAGAAAAAAAATCCATTGAAAGATTTGTGATGTCTGGTTATACGAAGAAAACAACTGAGACATTTGTGTCCTCATTTAAAAAACATTTCAGGCAGAAAGAACTAGAAAGGCAAGAGAGATAAGATGCTAGAAAGAGCAATCATAAGAACTCCATACCTGTTTATATAATTTTCAATGCTGCACGACATCACCTTCCAGTGTTCCTGTGAAGAAGGAAAAACAGGCATTGTTATCTTCAGATAGTGAAGAAGCTAGTTCTCAGAGGAGATGTAAGATGGAAAGCCAGATTCTACCTCAGAAAGGAGCCCCAACCCCCCAGGCACTGGCTATTCAGCACAAATTATTCCAGCTTTGGGGGAGAAGCTATTAAGCTACTTTGAGCACTTTGAAAGTAGGCTCTTGAAGTTACAGTTCTTCAATAACTTAAAGTAGACTCACATATTAAACTGTTGACCAAGAAGCAAGTGTGCATTAGTAGTATGAGTGAATGTGAGGAGATTTCATGAAAGCTATATTTTGAGAAAAACAGCTGTTCTAGTGTAAAGTTAATTACTGCTATGTAATAAATTTCCCCTAAACTTAGTAGCTTAAGATAATAATAAACATTAATGACCTACATGGTTGCTGTGGGTAGGAATTTAGGAACATCTTAGTTGGGTAATTTTAGGTTTTCTCAGGAGGTTGCAGTCAAGATGTTAGTCAGCTAGAGGCACAACTGGGTCTGGAGGATTCACTTCACATAGCTATTTCCCATGTATTAGAAGTAGATGAAGGAACTCATGTGGAGCAACAAGATTGTCTAAAATGATATTTCACAGTGGAACCAAAGAGAGGATAAATGATCTGAACTTGTTTCTTTAAAAGTCTAGGTTAGAGAGAGGGAGGGACAAGATGACCGATTGGAAGCAACTTCCGACAGAGGCTATTGTCCAAAAGGAAAGATAACCTCCAGAAACTGCCCAATTGAGCCAAAGACTGGGAGCCCAGCCGAGGGAGAGAAGTGATAACTGCAGGTTGCCTCTGCTGAGGCGAGCTGCGACTCCAAGAAACCAAGCTTCAGCCAGAAAAACTGAACTAAAGTTTTCCACCATTCTGAACTTCCAGCACCCTTCCCCACTTACCTGACACACCAGAAGCCTGACCCCTGCTGAAACTTAGGGAGGAGAGTTTGAGCAGTGCCTACCATTCCTGTCTGCCGGACCAGGCGGCTGCCAGGTAAGAGACTCAGGGCTCTGCTGAGCCCCCGCCAGCCTCCAGGCCAAAGACTCCACCCGGTACTGGGGGGCTCCACTCTGTGCCCCACCAAGCCCGCCATCCGCTGTGGGCAGGGACTCTGCGGGAACCCTGTGCAGCTCTGATCCATACGACACTGGGCCTCAGCCTGCTGCCCACAGTGGCCAGGAACTCTGCTAGGACCCCTGCACGACCCGATTGGCACCCCACCAAGCCTCAGCCCACCACCAAATGTGGCCAGGAACTCTGCTGGGTCCCCCACGCAGCCCCGATTGGTATTCCACAGGGCCTTGGCTCACTGCCAGCGGCAGCTCTGACCTGTACCCCCAGGCCTCGGCCTGCCCCCTGCAGCAACCAGGGAGTCCACCGGGCCTCGGCCTGCTGCCCCTGTGGCCAGGGACCTCACCAGGACCCCCACGTGACTCCAATCTGTGCCCACTGGGCCTCAGCCATCCGCTTGCTGTGGCCGGGCACACAGCCGGGCCTTGGCGTGTGGCCCACGTAGGCCAGGGACCCTGCTAGGACCCCCACCTGTGGCTCCAATCTGCCCCCCGCTGGGACTAGGCCCTCTGTGGCAGCAGCAGGGACTCCGTTGGGCCTTGGCTTGCAGATCGCTGTGACCAGGACTCCGGCAGGACCCCCACTCGGCTCTGATCTGCACCCCACACCAGACAGGGACTCTGCTGGGAACCCGCCAGGCCTACGTCTGGCTGCCCGGGCCAGGAACTTGGGAGCCACACAACCCGTGTCCTCCCCTACTCTGTCTGCCCGCACCATCTGGCCAGGTACTCAGGAGATCCTGGGGACCCATGCCCTCCCTCCAGAGCCCTCCTCCCAGCCAGAGATTGCTGGAGGCCTGGGCACACTTTGCAAAGGCCACTGGGTGCCAGGGCACTCCCAGAACCGTGTGCACATCCCACACCCTACTGCTGATCTGGGCGTGCCACACTCAGGAATTACTCCCACAGCCAGAACTCCCTGTCTCGGGCAGTCCCAGAGGAGCTACACAATGTCACTCCCTACAAAGATCTAGCAACAACAGAGTGATCCTACCAGGGTCTGATCTGGGAGAGACACCTCCCCAAGTCTGAGGATAGTCATAGGCAACAGTGAAAAATAATCAGGAAGAATCAACAGAAAAACTCTGGAAATATGAATAATCAGAGTAGATCAACTCCCCCAAGGAACGACAAGGCAGATACAGCAAAAGATCCCTTGCATAAGAAAATGGCTGAGATGTCAGAAATCAAATTCAGAGTCTGGATAGCAAATAAGATCAGCAGAATGGAGGAAAAGATGGAATTAGAATTTCAAGCAGTAATCCAAAAGATAACCCAAAAGATGTCTCAAGAATTCAATGAATTCAAAGACAAAATGACCAAAGATTTTGACACATTGAGACAAGAAGTTGCAGCCCTCAAACATCTGAGAAATATGGTAGAATCCATCAGTAACAGAATGGAGCAAGCAGAAGAAAAGATTTCTGACATGGAAGACAAAGCTTTTGAACTTCCAAAGAGGAAGAGAAATGGAAGGCAAAAATGGATCATTCTCTCAGACAGCTCTGGGATAACTCGAAGAAAACCAATATTCGCCTTATAGGGATACCTGAAAACGATGAAGTGGCATCACAAGGCACAGAGTCTCTTCTTTATGAGAT
>CAUYON010153434.1:0-11437 GCA_963573935.1 Arctocebus calabarensis | reverse complement strand
AGCTTTTTTTTTTTTTAATAATTTTATTGAATCATAATTCTGTACATTGGTGCAATCATAGGGCATGATTCATATACATTCAGAAATGTTTTCATCGTACTGTTACAGATAGCCTTCATGGCATTTTCTTGATCACTATATAGCTCATAGCTTTTGTTGCTCATGCTTTTGGTGTGAAATATAAGAATCCACTGTTAAGTCCAAAATTATGAAAATCTACCCTGTTTTCTTCCAATAGTTTCATATTTTTAGCTCATGTTTTCAGATTGTTAATTTTCTTTGAGTTAATTTTTGATTAGGGTATGGGTAGGGATCCAACTTTATTCTTTTGCATGTGTTCATGCAGTTTTCTTGGAACCATTTTTTTTTTTTTTGCAGTTTTTGCCTGGGGCTGGGTTTGAACCCACCACCTCCGGCATATGGGGTCAGTGCCCTACTCCTCTGAGCCACAGGCACCACCCCTGGAACCATTTTTTGAAGAACCTGTACTTTCCCCCACTGAATGATCTTGACACTGTTGTCCAATTTGCTGTAGATATTTGGGTTTATTTCTGGATTATTAATCCATGGGTCTGTGTGTCTATCTTTATGCCAGTACTATGCTGTTTTGATTCCTGTAGCTTTATAGTATATTTGGAAATCAGGATGCGAGAATCTTTCAACTTTATTTTTTTCTTCCTTCAACATTGTTTTGGCTATGTAGGGCCACTTATAATTCCGTATGGATTTAAGAATAGATTTTTCCATTTCTGCAAAAAAAAAAAAAACATTGGAATTTTGATAGGGATTGCATTTAATCTGTTGATTGCTTTAGGGAATGTTGACACTTAACAATATTAAGTCTTCCTATCTATTATCACTGATGTCTTTTCATTTATTTAGGCCTTTTAAAATTTCTTCTGGTAATATTTTCGTAGTCTTTAGTGTGCAAGTCTTTTATCTCCTTGGTTAACTTTATTGCTATGATTTTAATATATTTTTTGGATGCTGTTGTAAATGAATTTCTTTTCTTAATTTCCTTTTTGGTTTGTTCATTGCTGATGTAAAAAAACACACCTTATTTTTGTGTATTGATCTTACACCCTGCAACTTTGCTTAATTTGTTTATTACATCTTGTAGGATTTTTTTGTTTTGAGGGGGAAAGTGGATTCCTTGAGATTTTCTATATATGGAATTATATCATCTGGAAATAAATATAGTCTTAATTCTTCATTTCTAAGTTAGATGCCTTTTATTTCTTTTTCTTGTCAAATTGCTTAGCTATAAACTCCAGTATAATATTGAATAGCAATTGAATTCTTTTTTTTTTTTTTGAGACAGAGGCTCAAGCTGTCACCCTGGATGGAGTGCTGTGTCATCACAGCTCACAGCAATCTCCAATTCCTGGGCTCTAGCGAATCTCTTGCCTTCGCCTCCCAAGTAGCTGGGACTACAGGCGCCCGCCACAACGCCTGGCCATTTTTTGGTTGCAGCCGTCATTGTTGTTTGGCGGGCCCGGGCTAGATTCGAACCCGCCAGCTCAGGTGTACATGGCTGGCTCCTTAGCCCATTGAGCCACAGGCGCCGAGCCAGCAATTGAATTCTTATTCCTGAAAATAAGGAACAAGATAAAGATGCTCACTTTCACTACTTCTAGAAGAAGACACTAACATTTGTCATATACACCAGTTCATGAACTAAAGCCAGTAGTTCAGTAATGTTCTACTTTCCTGAGGTTAGAATTTTTGGGCAAATTTGCTTTATAGGATATACATATTTAAGAACATAGAAATATGGGAATTGTCCTTTTAGGAGGAGGACTGTGATTGTCTCTAAGCTACGTGTCTTACTCTATGAGAGGACTAGCTCTACTTTCTGAAAAAAGCCCCCTGGCCACTGGCTCACAATTATTTCTTAAATTGGGGCTATTGGTTTAATAAGGATATTCTCCCTAGAAGCTTCTGGTTCTAGTTTAGAATGAATTAAAAGGGGGTCTTGGAGAATAGGGAACTCTCAATAATAATATAGAACAGAGAAATGACAATTGGCAACATGGGAAGAAAAGCAGAGCTGGAACTGAGTAGAAGGACAAGCTACATGCTCATTACCTCAGTGGCCCTTGTGGTGTCACCCCACAATGCAATCAGCAATTTTGTTTTTTAACCAACTCCATTTCCTAGCCCTGCTCCTGGGCTCTCTGGGGTGTTTTCTGCAGCCTCATGACCTTGGGGACTGGGATGTGAGGGCTGCCTGGGGCAGGACCAGTCACTTTTATGATGATCTTGAGTTAGATACAAGTCCAGGTTATATTTAGCATAAATTTAACAAAATGGTCTATAAAAGCAAAATTTAAAAGTTCTCAGAAGAGAAAGGTTCAGTTTCATAGTTTTTTATATTTACATTGTGTATTTCATTCCTTTGAGTGCCATGGAAATTGATTATTATATGAAATGATAAAACAATCTTTTTAAATAGAGTTTTTCTGACATATTTATGATGAAGGGACTAAAATGTGAAACTTTACAATAACTTGTCTTTATAAAATTAATTGATCATTTTCTTTTGTGAGAGCCTTCAGGGGATAATTTAAGTATAGCTCCATATAAATATCTATCTATCTATCTATCTATCTATCTATCTATCTATCTATCTATCTATCTATCTATCGTCTCTCTCTGTTGCTCAGGCTAGAGCCCAGTGGCACAATCACAGCTCATTGTAGCTGTAAACTCCTGGATTTAAGCAAGTGATCCTCTTGCCTCAGCCTCCCAAGTAGCTGGGACAATTTTAAAAAATATTTTTGTAGAGATGGTTCTTGCTATATTGCCTAGGCTGGTCTTAAACTCTTAGCTTTAAGACAGTCTCCTACTTTGTTGGGATTAGAGGTGTGAATCACCATGCCTGGCCCCAAATGAGTTTTAATTCTCATTGTTTCTACTCTTTTGTCATAGAAAAAATTAGTAGCAAGAGAAATTTTTATTCCTCAAAGCTATATGCAAGATTTTCAGTGGAGAGGAGGTTAAAGTGAGAGTCCATAGTTACACTGGGTGCCATTTCCAGTTCTCCCCTGAGTCATTTTAGAATGGTCTATTCAGGTGATGTGAGGCTGGGGTGAGACGAACCCAGATCATTTGACATTGAATGTGGCCAAGACATACCTGCCTGGTGGGTTTAGGTTTACATGAGGACTGGAAGAAGAGGAACTGGCTTTAGTCCAGGTTTTTGGGCCATTCTGGTGCTCTTGACATTGGATTTTATACTAATGAGGTGGCTGAGGATATCCTTAGTCTTACTAGGGTCCACAAAGTATGAGAAAGTCCTGAGATTTGGCTGTACCTGGATTGATTTCCAGGGATTATCAGGAAGTAAGCAGGGTAATTCTCATTAGGAATAGATTTATTCCCTGACACTTTGTTGATAAGTAAATTTCATAGCAAAGCAATCATGAAAACAATAAAAGCTATTACAGGGACATACTTAATCATGTGAATGTCATTTATGATTCCAAGGACTAAAGGTAATGATGGTTAAAAATGAGAAAGGATTTAGTTTGGGTAAATGTTCTAAAGGTTACTTGTCTGGCTTCAGCCGGGCCTTACATTTAATAGTCAGTCTCCGATATATGATAGTGAGTATTTGGATCTCTACAATAAAGACATAGTGGATAAGGATGGCTATTAGAACAGTGATAAAAGTCCTGGAAGTCTTCGGTGAGCATCTTTTATGTGCTAGGTACAAGAAGTTCCTAGATTCACTATTCTTATTTTTCACCATTTCTTCATTAGCCAGCTGTTGACAAGTAAATACAATTGAACATTTTTTTTTTTTTTTTGAGACAGAGCCTCAAGCTGTCGCCCTGGATATAGTGCTGTGACATCATAGCTCACAGACCTCCAACCCTGGGCTCAAGCAAGTCTCCTGCCTCCGCCTCCCAAGTAGCTGGGACTATAGGCGCCCGCCACAATGCCCAGCCATTTTTTGGTTGCAGCAGTCATTGTTGTTTGGTGGGCCCAGGCTGGATTCGAACCCGCCAGCTCGGGTATATGTGCTTGGTGCCACCGAGCCACAATTGAACATCTTTAAATACAGTATCTTTCCCCTGCTCACTTGCAGTGGCTTACGCCTGTAATCCTAGCACTCTGGAGGCCAAGCTCAATTTCTTGAGCTCAGAAGTTTGAGACCAGCAAACTCCGTAAGCAAGAAGGAGACCCCATCTCTACGAAAAATAGAAAAAAAAAAGAAGTTTGCCTAAATGTGGCTAGTTAGCAGAGCTGGAATTGTAAAGCTCATGCCTTTTCTATGCTGCTGTACAGATATTGTAGACAAGGGAAAATGCATTGAGATGTAAATCAGGGACCCGTGTCCTAGACATCCATGTGTCTACAACAATCACAAGTCATATGATCTCTCTGAATCATAGTTTCTTCACTTGTTAAAGGAAGTTAATACAGGTCCTATCTGAATCCCAGGATGGTGGTGAAGTTCAATGCGATATATATGAAAGTACTTTGAAAATACTTTTCATGGTATACAACACACCAAAAAAGAGTTAGTAAGAAGATCTTGTCTCAGCCACACTTGTATCATAACATTTAAGAGAAATTCTTTTAGCCTTTAAAAATTCTCTTCTCTCTTTTCAGATGTGTAAAAGCCAGGGAGAAAAAGGATCTTTTCCCCTTTGCTCATCCCAGGCATTCCTCATAAACGCTTTTCAGAATGGTTCCTGTGGAGGGGCATTTGTCCGGCCACCTTATTTGTTGTTTGCAGGTACTAACTGCTGGGTGGATCAGCACCTTTCTGAATGCTCCCACTGTCCTTAGGGATTATTAAGAATCCCTGAGATTTTAAGTGGTAAGTGAACCCATTAGGATTGCTTTGGTTTTAAGTAACAGAAATTTCCAACTCCAAATTATTTAAATTTCAGGAAAGTAAAGGAAACTTTTCATCTCACATTGACAAGAATTTCTTAGTAAGGGAGCTCCTGTTACAATATCTCAGAGCCCTGAGTGTGCTTTCTGGCAGTTCTACCTACGTTGACCTTCATCATGTGTGTTGACCTAATGGTAGTAATTCTAGGTATTGAAACATGCAGAGTGCCATCCCAAGGAAAAGAGAAAGTTTCCTCCTCACTTTTTTGGGGCCAGGATTGGTTTGCATGCCTCCTGTAGGTCAATTGCCAGTAAGGAGACGGGGTGCCATGTCTAACCTCTGGGGTAGGATGTATTTTGGGGAGTCAATCACCAAGACCACTGCAATAAGGCAGACTGAAAGGAAGGACTGAGCCACTTAACACTATGGAACCTCCATTCAAATTCTGCAGAGTAGATTTTTTTTGTAAGGCTGCTTGGTTGAGGGAGATGGTGAAGCATCTTCCATTTTCAGGCATTTCTTGTCACCTGGGGAATGAATCATGACCAGCTTGAAGAAACTTAATGCATAGTCCTGTTCTGTTGCCATGCTAATTGGTTTATTTTAGATTTCTGTGTAGCTTTTCTGGGGAGGCATGTGAAGGATGGAGTGTAGTCCCTACTGTTCCAGTTGTAGTACCCACTCCAGTACAAAAGCATCCATCACCGTAATTTGACAGATGGATTTCAAGGTAGGATTTTTAGGAAATTATTTCCTACCATCCAGAAATGTACATGAAACTCCCATATGTTCCTAAGTGTTAGTCTGAGGAGTATTTCGTTAATGTTGGCATCCCAGACATTTAAAGAATATAAATAACAAGGGAGACCTGGGGAGAGGAGGCAATTTGTAGGTTCTTCTTTCTCATCCTTTATTGATTTGCCCCAAACCAGACATTGAAGCTGCCAAAGGAGAAGTGTTCTGGAATTAGCCTGTTCAGGTTCAGATCCTGGTCTTCCATCGCCTACTGTGTGTCCTTAACCTGTGCCTCAGTTTTCTCTTTTGGAAAATAAGTATACTAATAGCCCTCTCCTCACAGAGTTGTTATGAGGACTCGAGTAGATACCGAAGAGGAGGTGTTCAGACCAGTGCCTGGCATGTAGAAAGCAGTCAGTTAATATTAATTCCGAATATGACCATGACCATTGCTGCCACCAGCATCACTGCCACTGCTGCATACCAGTGTGTGAGCTCAATGTATTTTTAAATGTTTGGTGGGACAGAGGTAGGGGAGAGACGAGCGTTAATTAGCTCTACACCACTGTCAAACTTATTTCTTCGGGGAAATAAGAACCAGAAAGTGAGGGGGGGCCTTATTTTCATGTGTGGATAAAGTAGTATGGTAATATAGCATTTTACGCCATTTTACCCTTCCCCCCAGTCTCCATTTTTCAATTAGATGGAGTCCAAAAATCCCAACCAAGACATTGAGATGAAAGAAAATTTTTACTCCTTTTGGATTTTTGGGAGAAAGCTACAGCTAAACACTTCTGAGAGGGGATTGGTTGTATCTCATAAGGACTTTTAAAGAGAACAATGAGCGTAAGCTCTCATGGTAAGAAAGAGGCACCTCTGGAACCTGCATCTCTCTTCCAGGCACTTTGCCTTAGTCACTGTCCTAGTACCAGCCTGTAATTAGTCAGACTGGGATACCATTACCTAGTGTTGAAAGGAAAAAGGAAATTATTCTCATCTGATAAAAAAAGAAATAATCAGCAAGATGTTATGTGGTTTTGACACAGGGGGAAGTACTCTTCCTGCTGAAAGCTTGACGGAATAAGACAAACCTTCGTTTATTTTGCGTCTACATCCACAAACCCACAATGGCAACCGTGTACGGTGTTTGTAATTAAAGCCACATCAGAATGAAGATCCATTCTAAAGGAAATATTTGAGAAGCCAAAGCCACACTATCAATTGAGATGATCTTCTGGTAAATTCCTGGTCTGAACAGCCTCCCTGAACTGTTTCATGAACTGTTTCCCTGAGGGGCTGGAATTTGTTTAAAATGTCATGTGTAAATCAGCTTAGAGGTAGCTCCTCAGTTCCCACGTTTCTCCTTCTCTGACTTCTGGCCCTTTTTCTACATTTGAAGGAACATTTGCTGTTGCAGCAGGAACATTGTGCATATGACAAAGCACAAAAACTGTCTAGAAAAATATCTGCTGATCATTTACCCATGAACCATGACTAATAGTTATCTAAATGGAATTAAGGGTAATAACTTCAAGAGGGCCATAGGAAAAAAGTGCTCAGTGTTTCCTAGCAGGGACATTTGAGTAGTTTTTTCCTCTTTTTTTTTTTTTTTTGAGTCAGAGTCTCAAGCTGTTGCCCTGGGTAGAGTACGGTGGCATCATAGCTCACAGCAACTCCAACTCTTAGGGTCAAGCGATCCTCTTACCTCAATTCTTTTCTATTTTTAGTCGGGACAGGGTCTTGCTTTTGCTCAGGCTGGTCTTGAACTCCTGAGCTCAAGATGTCCACCTGCTGCGGCCTCCCAGAGTGCTAGGATTATAGGCGTGAGCCACCTTGCCCGGCCTCTTTATTATTTTTTTTTAAATCTAAACTTTTATCCTTTATTCCCCAAATGCCTAGAAACAATCCTTTAATAGGCCCTGAATCATGTCCTTTGGGAAATCTTTATAATACTGTCCTCAGAAAAATTATTATATAGAGAAATCAAAATAGTAAGTTTGAGATTGACTGAATTAGTTAAAAACAATTATTTAAAAATTCTCCTAACTCAAGTTGTTAATATTATTATTTCCTCCCATCTCTTGGTAATAGCAGCTATAGCACATGCGTCTGTGAAATATTTTCTAAACGTTCAGTTTGAGGGCCTATTTCTTGCCTTTTCATTTTATTTTTAATATAGTTAGAGAAGAAAGACATCTCTGACAGGCACGCTTCTTCATGCTGCTTTGGAATTAGAAAAGATGAGAGTGGTAGGTATTTTGGACATCAGCTGAAGTCATCTTTTGAGCTGAGCTTTATGTTTAGAGTCAGGGGAAAATGAATTCCTTGCAGAGAGTGTTCTAGACTGAAGGAACAAAGAAGTGAAGGAGCTGGTGTAATTTCCGGAGCCAGGTGCCCAGATCCTCGGTTTCTGCTCCGCACCTTGTGGGATAAGCGAGGAGGGACACGTGGCTGTCAACCTCCCTTCCTGTGCTCACGGCCCCAGGTGCCCAGAGTCGGGGAGGGCATTGTCTTCATTTCCTGTGAGAAGCTAACCTACCATATCAAATCAAATGTACTTTTTATCTTAGACATTATTTCTGGGTTATCTTTTCACTTTTCTCCGCATAAATGTTGGCTCAGCAGGTTGGAAACTGTGACATCAGTTTGGTTCAAAAATAACCTTCTGAATTTATTATCTCACCTATGGAACAAGCAGGAGTTGAGGGAAAAAGGTCATTTGATATGTTTTTGTTTTATACCTTAGTTCCATTGAGAACCAAATAACAATAAGAGTAAATACTACCTAAAATGAACCGAAGGCCTGGGACTGTTTAACGATACCAACCAAAGTCCCATAGTCAGAGAGTTCTTCTATCCCAGTTTCATGGTCTGAAGGGCCCTGAAGGATTCACATATATTCACGGAGGCAGGAGCGAAAGGATTACCTGGCTTCAAATCCTCAACCTGACAGCTCCTTACATCTGTCACATTAAATATAGTTCAGTTTCTTCAACTTACTCACTGATGTGGCATTTATTCAATCCTCATACCAAGGCGTAGGTTGGGGAGAATGAAAAGATCACATTATTTAACAGAATCCTAAAATCGACTAAAAATAATTAGCTTTTTAGATGTCTTTTTTGGGGTTTGTTTCATTTAGGGCTCAAATGAGTATGTACCAATATGCACACACACCATTTGGGAGGGGGCTTATCTTTCAGGAAGGGGTTATTATCTGAAGTGATTTGTATTTTGAGATATTGGTGTGAAGAGGAATTGTGGCGATGCTTAATTTTTCATAGAAATGACAAGATACCCTATTTAATCAACCATAAATGATATAACTGAAGAGAAACTTTATAGCTTTAAAAACATATGCATTGATTAAACTCTATAGCTCTATGGTTGCGATCATGTAAAGTGGTATTTAGAGTTATACAGTATCATGCATCATTCAAAATTCTCATCTTCCCCAATTATGCCTATTTTATTACATAATGATAATATATCAAATGAATAAACAGACACGTTAGGATCACACAATGCAGAGGCTTTCTTGATGCAAATTTCTCAGGTATCTGATTGCCTAAGCTGCCCCTAGTGGTAACTGATGTTATACAAAGCACATCTGTTATTTACCAAGACTTCTTTACCTTTTTGTCTCTTACTAGGTGGTTGTTTTGTCTGGAAGTCGAAACCCTCATTGGACATAAGTGATGGCACTTAGACCTGCAGGTGATCCCATATCTCCAAAGCTAGGCCTCTGTCCTTCTCAAAGCTCAGCATTTTTTTTTTCTGGGCTATTTTTAGCTGCTTCCCCCGCCCCCCCACACCCCCTTTTGTTATTTATTATTAGAGAAATGTATGGCTTAAGCCGTGAGATTTATTTTAAACAATCATAACAATATATGAACTTATCCTCAAAGAGGACATTGTACTTGTCCAGATAATAGAACATTCTTGGAATGCCCTTGTGAGGGTTTATTGCCCACACAGGAGAGTGAGTCATCATTTCATCATGAAGGTCCAGTCTCTGGCGGTTTTGCTCCTCTCCTGCCCCAGGCCCATGTCACTCACTTGGGCTTCCTCCAGCCTCGCCCTGCTTTGTCAGCCACTCTGGCTGGCTGTCATGGGCACCCGAGCAATTGCTGCCTCCACTCTGAGCACCCCTGAAATCTACAAAAAAAAAAAAAGCTTCCTGCTAATGAAATCAATCTTTTCCTGCAGCTCAGGGGAAATCAAACATCCAAGAGAACTGTTCTCCATTAATCAAACTACCTTCTGAACTCTGCTTTTCTTGTCTGAGATTTCTTTCTTTCTTTTTTTTTTTTTTATTTGTAGAGACAGAGTCTCACTTTATCACCCTCGGTAGAGTGCCACGGCATCACACAGCAGCAACCTCCAACTCCTGGGCTTAGGCTATTCTCTTGCCTCAGCCTCCCGAGTAGCTGGGACTACAGGCACCTGCCACAACGCCTGGCCATTTTTCCGTTTTTGCAGTTCAATCAAGGCCGGGTTTGAACCCGCCACCTTCGGTATATGGGGCTGGCGCCCTACTCGACGAGCCACAGGCGCTGCCCTTTTTTTTTTTTTTTTTTTTTAATTAAATCATAGCTGTGTACATTAACGCAATCATAGGGTACAATATGCTGGTTTTATATACAATTTGAAATATTTTCATCAAACTGGTTAACATAGCCTTCATGGCATTTTCTTAGTTACTGTGTAAGACATTTATATTCTACATTTAGTAAATTTCACATGTACTCTTGTAAGATGCACCTTAGGTGTGGTTCCACCAATTACCCTCTCTCCACCCAACCTCCCCCCTCCCCTCCCCGCCCCTCCTTTTCCCCTTTCCCCATATTCTTAGGCTATATTTGGGTTATAGCTTTCATATGAAAGCTATAAATTGGTTTCATAGTAGGGCTGAGTACATTGGATGTTTTTTCTTCCATTCTTGAAATACTTTGCTAAGAAGAATATGTTCCAGCTCCATCCATGTAAACATGAAAGAGGTAAAGTCTTTATCTTTCTTTAAGGCTGCATAATATTCCATGGTGTACATTTACTACAATTTATTAATCCATTCATGGGTTGATGGGCACTTGGGCTTCTTCCATGACTTAGCAATTAAGAGTTGGACTGCAATAAACATTCTGGTGCAAATATCTTTGTTATAAAGTGATTTTTGGTCTTCTGGATGTATACCTAGTAGAGGAAATTGTAGGATCAAATGGTAGGTCTATTTTTAAGTGTTCTCTATACATTTTTCCGAAAGGAATATATTAGTCTGCATTCCCACCAGCAGTGTAGAAATGCTCCCTTTTTATCTCCACATCCACACCAACATCTTTGGTTTTGGGATTTTGTGATGTGGGCAAATCTTACTGGAGTTAGATGATATCTCAAAGTAGTTTTTTTTTCTTTTTTTGAGACAGAGCCTCAAGCTGTCACCCTGATAGGGTGCCATGGCATCACAGCTCATAGCAACCTCCAATTCCTGGGCTCAAGTGAGTCTCTTGCCTCCGCCTCCCAAGTAGCTGGGACTACAGGCACCTGCCACAACGCCCGGCTATGTTTTGGTTGCAGCCGTCATTGTTGTTTGGCGGGTCCTGGGGCTGGATTCGAACCCACCAGCTCAGGTGTACGTGGCTGGCGCCTTAGCCCGTTGAGCCACAGGCGCCGAGCCTCAAAGTAGTTTTGATTTGCATTTCTCTGATGATTAAGGATGATGAGCATTTTTTCATATGTCTGTAGGCTGTGTGCCTGTCTTCTTCAGAGAAGTTTCTCTTCAAGTCCCTTGCCCACCCTGAGATGGGATCACTTGTTCTTTTCTTGCTAATACATTTCAGTTCTCTGTGTATTCTG
>CAUYON010153433.1:0-11084 GCA_963573935.1 Arctocebus calabarensis | reverse complement strand
CCAGCCAGGTTTCCCAGCACCATTTGTTAAATAGGGAGTCTTTTCCCCACTGAATGTTTTTAACTGGCTTGTCAAAGATCAAATAGCGGTAAGTATTTGGGTTTATCTCTTGGTTCTCTATTCTGTTCCAGACATTCACCTGTCTGATTTTGTGCCAGTACCATGCTGTTTTGATCACTATCGATTTATAGTACAGTCTCAGGTCGGGTAGCGTGATCCCTCCTGCTTTGTTTTTATTTGTAAGTAGTGTCTTGGCTATTCGAGGTTTTTCTGGTTCCATATAAAACGAAGCAATATTTTTTCAAGTTCTTTAAAATATGACAATGGAGCTTTAATAGGCATTGCATTAAAATTGTATATTGCTTTGGGAAGTATGGACATTTTAACAATATTGATTCTTCCCAACCATGAGCATGGTATGTTAGGCCATTTGAAATGTGTGTTTATATGTGAGTTTATCCGTGCAACAGTCCTGAAAACTTACCAATTAGAAAACAGAACTGCTGTTGTGCTATTTAAAATATTAAAGAGAAGTACCCTTACCCTTCCATTTTCCTCTCCAACTAGTTAGGTGACAATAAAGAGTTTTAATTGGTAGGAGGTTTTGACCAAGAAGGCATGAGCATATTTCACCAAAATTAAAAGCATGCTCAATTGGTGTCAAATAAAGGCACAAAAAGTTAGATGCAGTATCATAAAAAAAGTAAAAATCTGTTGTAAAATTACCATTCATAGTTTTTACTACTGTGACAATTTAATTGATAGCTGATTTTATGATTTCAATATGCTAGCATGTGGACAAATCTGTTGTCTTCTACAAAATATTCACTTTATTGCATTGGTGTTGGAGTACTTTCGTGCTAAGTAAAGTCAGCTAAGGATGATATACCTGTCAGATTATAAGTCAACCAAATTTTCACATGAACACTCCATGTTCTCCCTTCTTCAATCCAATACTTTATTATAACTCTACATTTTTCTTTTTTTTCCAGAACCTTATTTTGAGGAGGAAATAATCGAGTTTAAGAGGGAAAGGTTCTTCCAACACAAAGACTTAGAAAAACTATGACTAGAAATACGTGTCTATTAGGCAAATCATTTATTGCCTCTATAAAAATTTACATAGAAACCATAGAAAAGTTCACATTACAATCTGATATGGTTTTAAGGTGATAGTATGTTTCAGAGGTAGTACCAGTAAAATGGGATGTGGGATTGCTCAAAGGAATTACCTAACCAGTTAATACAAAATAAAATTCTAATATGGAGAAATATATACTCAGTATACACTTTAATTGAACAATCATTATTACATTTGCATGAAATATTAATTTACTCTCTTTTCTTCCTTAAAAAATCTGCTCTTAATAAAGGTTTGTTTTGAGAAACGGGACTTTGACCATAGGCTCACAAGTTAGCAGGCTTTCCCATTATAGTATTATAGAACATAACTTGGTGAGGAGCCTGATATAGTGCTATCTGCTAAGGATAACACCAATTTCAAAGAGAAATCTACCCACTTACTCATCATTTAGATACTATAGTACTGATAACTCCCTTAAAAAGCTAACCCATCAAATTTTTGCATTTTTAGAATCTGAATTAAAATCTACTATGTTAAAAAAAGATAACATAAATGCAATGTGGAGGCTATTTAGAAGTTATAATTTTTTAAATTTCTTCTAAAAATGGTCATAATCTCTTAGGATGAGATGAGGAATTCCTCCCTGTTCTACCAAAAAAAGGCAACAAACATAATTTTAGAGTTCAAAATTCTTTTAAATCCACTTATGTTTTGTCCTGCAAACTTTCATAAAGTGCCTCAAAACAGATGTTGCTGTGTTTAGAGGAATGGAGTCTTGACTTTGGAGAAATGGCCTGTTGGACATGTATATAGGTCTGGGTGTGATTGAGTCTTAGCGTTTACTTCTGGAACAACAGCAAACATTTCTGTCATTTGATTGCAATGGCAGTGCAAAAGTCCTGCAGTTGATAACAGACCTTGTAAACAAAACATCCCCATGTTCCATGAAAAAGCCGATTTTTTTTAATACTTTCCTTCCATGTGCTGGTTTTCTGATTGTTTAGGGAAACTTCAATTCTGGTTTTCTTATGATTAACTTTAGCTTGGCTGAAATGAGGACGCTTTTTTTTTTTTTCTTTTAAGTCACAATTTGGAAGGTATGTGTTCTAACACATTTTCTGCTTAGAAACTGCTTAACTATCCTAAGCTTAAGGCAGATATCAAAATGTAGTTAATTTAGTTTTTACATTGGCTTCTGTCTCTCAGAAAGATGCTTCAGATAGTATGGTCTGTTTTAACATCGTCAAAATCCCAAAGAAAGAAACATTATTTGATTTTTATTCTCAGCTATGAAATTGATCACAAGAGCAATTTTTTCTGTTTTAAAATGTTTCAAAATCATCTCCAATCTACATATCTGAAAAAATACATTCTTCATAATAGTCTTTAGATAGTGCACCTTGAATATTTCAAATTCTACTATGCAAAGTTTCAGCCTGCTAACTGAATTTTTTTTTTCTGAATGTGCTATTTCCTTTGATTCCTGCCATATTTCATTTTAGAAGTGTCTTAATTCTGGTGATAGTAAATAATTCTGGTGCTTAAACACAAATTCTAAGACAAAAGGAGTCCTAAGTGTGCTGTTACGATTTCAATAGTTTCTATTTTAATGGAACTTTAAACAGAGGCAGGGAAACATGTATGCCTCCTCTCAAAATTGTATAAGAAGATTCCTTCTAGAAATTAAACCTAAGCAGATTTCTTAAATCTATTAAAGTTTCTACTTAAGTTTTAGTAATATCCTGGCTAAATTTAACAAGAAATACATCTTTGTGAAGTTTGCAGCTTGCTGAAAAGTCCAATGACTACCATACTTAATGAATATATAATATATATTATTATTTAGTGACTAATTGCTGAAGTATGACAAATACAGTCCATAGTGTTGAAATATGCAGGAGAGAATCCCCTATCCTTACTTTTCAATCAGAATGAAATAAGAAGGGGCTTAAATTAGAAATTAGAATTGAAAGGCAAGCTCAATGTGTAGGAAATAGACCCCAGGAGAGACCTGAAGGCCTAGAATTTGTTCATGCTACTTAATAAATATTTTCTGTATTTGTCATATTTAATGGGGACTATTTATTTCATTAAGGAGTTGGTATTACTGATAAATTTAATCTTAATATCTGAGGTTGTGTTACCCTTTGCCCTTTTCTCTGAACTGAATGTGACTTATCTGTAAAGGACACTGAACACTGTTTTGAAAATAGTATATGGCTCTCACCTTAAAAGGAAGTATATCTGACTATCGAAATATTCCTGCTAGTAAAGTAACTATAGCAATAGTATGGAAGCAATATCAAGTCACACAAATAATTGACAAAATGAAAGACCACCAATGAATCTTACCTATTTGAGGGGGAGGGAGAAGAACTATCAAGTTTAAAGATTATTAATGACTGCTGTTCTGCATTCATAGGTTGATATTAGTGAACTTCAAGATCAAAACTTACTAGTGAAAAATTTTGAAAATATCTACAATAGACACTTTATCATCAAAACAGCTGTTTAGCTACTTCATTAATCTTTAGGTATAGATGGTAATTTAATAATAAAATATAATTCCACAGCTACAAGTCATAAATATAGGACATTGTGAGCTTAGGGAGGAAAATGGGATTTTCCCTTCTGTGGCTTTGGTAATACCATCTGGTACCCTGGAAGGGAATATCGGCAAAGAACTGTCTATAGTGTGTTGCCATCTGGTACCAACTACTAGAACAGCTGAGTAACATGCCCATTTTATGTATGTACTCATTAAATAGTAACCAGGAAATTCTGAGGACTATAATTTACAACCAAAGTAGTATACATATTTTTAAAATATATACTTGGCTGATGGCTCTGTACAGATCTCACATGTAAATCAGGTAAATGGTGGGCCAAAGATGAATGACTACATTAAAAAAAATCAGTAGTTTACTTCTACTTCCTGTTTTATAAAATGTAAGAACTGAAAAAATATTAAGATAGTGATAAACTTGAAATATTTGTGTAACATTTCATCTAACTCAGTTACACAAATTTACCTGTAGAATGAGAACCTTGTTAACATTTGTCATTTGCAGTAATGAATAATGTTCAATAAGATTAACCTTTTACTATATTTTGTTTCTGTACACTTATTAATTTATTTGACTTTATGTTAGTGAATTAACTTTTAATTCAATTAACTTCCTCCCACTCCCCTGCAAAAGTTTGACTAGATAAGAGAATACCGACAATTTACAATTACATACTTGTAATCACTTCAATTTTCAATCATTAGCTTAAGTCAAATTCTCATAGGGATTGAAAAATAAGTTCCTGGACTCACCCAAGTAAATTTTTTTTTTTATTTTTTTTTTTAATTTTAGTTGACATTCCTGAGTAAAAGTGTATGTGTATAAAAGAAAAGGACAGAGGAAGAAAGAAGATACAATGGCTACAAAACCAAGACTAGCAACTTGATAAATAATATCAAAATATTTTTATTTGTGTGTCTCTAATTAAAAACTATTACTAAAACTGGGATTCCTCTATAAAAATCCAATTCCAATCCAAACAAAAATCTTTCAGAGATTAGATATAATATATTTCATGCCTGAACTGCTCAAAAGTAACTATAAAGTTTTCCAGAGTTCCATCAGTTTGTAAAAAAAAAGCCTTTCAAACAATGTTTTTAAATTTCACATACATTTTTCTTCTGCACTGTAGCCATTATATCTTGTCGGTCTTTCATAGAATATGTATGTTTCAACAATGTATTTTTCCAACTGAAGAATTATCAGGATAACACAGTGCAGTTATTTTGAAAAGCACACCTGTCAAGCAGCCAAAAGACTGCATAATTTATCTCCCCCTCAAATCACAAACTGTCTGAGGCATTTTTCTCTGATAAAGAAGAAACACTGAATGAGGTATCATGAGGCTCCAGCGAGGCATGATTGAAATCCATCTCTTCTAATTCAGGAGGTAAATCTGACAGCAGAGCCTGAGTCAGAAAAATCAATTTTTTTCAATTAGTACGTGGATAGATTTTTTTTTCCAATTTTGTGTTAATAGTTGTAATACTTTCACATTGTTGTATTCTTGTGAATTTAAATAAAGAATCGTCTCTCTTTCAGGATCTTATATAATTTCTTGCGCAAAGGAAAAGTTCTTCATACACTATTAAGAAGGTACCAAAATATTAGATGTTGAGAGTGTTGATTATGCAGAGTGGAATCCTGAAAATAGGAGAATTTAGGTGAGAATTGAATAAACATTCTGAACAAGGTGCTTTGAAGTTTTTGAGATAAGCGATTTTCATACTGGTTTTGAATGTTCACTTATCACTACTAAAGAGCTTTAACATTGTATTCGTTATTAAAATATGCGTGCACAGTTATGCTATCCTTTAGCAAAAACACATTTCACAAAAGACTTTTTTTTATCTTCTGTGAAAGAATGAACTTTGAAGTTAGAAAAAAAAATGTTTAGCTATTCTTCTTTAGACTGAACTTTAACAACTTGAAAAGACCAATTCTTCTTTTTTTTTTTTTGCTTAGGCTATTTCTATAACTACAGATGGTCAAACACCCACCAGGGCACAGATGAATCATTGGATCTAGCTGTTGTGCTGACGTATTTAGAGGAGGTAGTTAGGGTAAGCTAAGAATCACTAACTAAGCTTTACCATGGTCCAATTGTTTCATCTGGAGTTGTAGAACATGCACTCATACTAGAGAAATTAGATGATTAATCAAGTTTCAAATGGCTGATGTTGCTGATGCCCCACTTGACCAAAAATAAATTGTGGAACGGTGCCTCTGGCTCAAAGGAGTCGGGTGCCAGCCCCATATACTGGAGGTGGCGGTTTCAAACCCAGCCCCGGCCAAAAATTGCAAAAAAAATAAATGAATAAATAAATAAATTGTGAACCAAATGATTGATTTGCTACCCTCAATACTAAAAATAATGTAGCATATCTGGCAACTTTTAAATAGCATTCCTGGTAGTGTGGGCTTTGGGTTCAGTGTAAACAGAGACAGAAGGAACAGGAACAAATGAAAGCTTGCCACTACCCAATTAAAGAGCAGAAAGACAAGACATCTTGGAGAACATACAAAATCCACTGTTACAATCAGACAGTATTCAACTAATCTCTTTATTAAAAGAAGTGACAGCTACAAATCCTGTACCTTTTGTCTTGTATCACAAAGGAAAGATCAAACCTTTCTCCTTTTTCAGATTGTGCAAGAAAAGATTAATTCCTATCAGGAAGAAAAGCTGTTATTATATTTATTTTATATGATTACATTGCCCATAAATTTCCTGCTGACATTGAGAGTATTTACACAGTAAAGTAACCTAAAGGTACTACATATTTTTTAAGGTGCTAGGTTGCAGAAATATGACTCAACCATTTTTTTCTAGAACAAGGTTTACCACTCACAGTCCAAGCGCTACAGGGCCTTTGCCTGGTCAGAAATATAACATCGGAATTAGTTCACGTTACAATTTTGAAGATTCTATATTAAAGAGGGCAAAGTGTTCAAATTAACACTCACTGAACATATGCTTAGAGTTGGAAGGTCAAGTAGATGAGGAAATTTAATGATAGTCTGCCTTCTAGTGCAGACCCCTGCAAATAAGACAAACACTACTATTTGTTTCTTTGTCATTGCATTACACATAGTTGACTGATTAAAATTAATGTAGTAAAAATGTAAAAAAATAATATCTGAGATAATATAGAGGACTATTAGTGCATGAGGTCAACTTTAAAATTCTTCTTTCAATACCTTACTGGAGTGCAACATTGGCACACTTAACACAGTTTTGGATTACACCAATTGTTGAAACTTCCTTTTTCATAAATAAATTTAAAGTAAACACAATTAAATGTATTATATGTTCTTCATCAATGAAAGCTATCTTCAGGGTCTGACCTAGTGTCATTCTTCTTAAGAGATTAAAGCACTTCCCAAGTATATGATCAGTCTCTGTAACACTTATTCTAAGTCCTGAGGTATTAATACCAAACTCTATAATATTAACACTTCTGATAGTCCTTGCAAAGTGGAGAAATTAATGCTCAGGGATGTCAATTAACTTGGATAAGATCACATAATGAATTACCAGAGGAAGAAAGACCATAACTACTGATTAAATACAATGCTGACAATCTTAATTTGATTTTTAAATGACTATCGATCTAAAAAACAACAATAAACCTTTGGGTACTCTAATGTTTCATTCAGAGAGTATCATATTTTTTTAAACCCAGGACTTCTTCAATGGGCCAAAGTATTCTGTGGGCCACACATCGCATTCAAAGTACCCAAATCAAGGTTAATGGAAAAGCACTGAAGATTTTGTTTTTTTGTAATGAAAAACCAATGACATGATGGCTTTCTTTTATTAGGTAGATCAAAATTTAATCCCTTCCAGAAATGAACCTCTAAATATTTCATAATGATTATACCATTAGTTTAGGAAATGATCTAGATGACTACTACTGCTGGCTCCTATATTTTGAGATTGATTCATTATACCCAATATGAAATGTGAAAATCAACAGTTTCTATTTGGCATATTGATTATATTGCCTACAATGTTCAGTACAGTTTTTGTGTCCCTTTCTCTTTTAGCCAACTTTTTGTCCATATCTTACTTAGTTTACTAGGCTTTTATTAAAGGAAAAGAAGAAGAGGAGGAAAAAATAAAATCCACATTAGTTACTGTTCTTCTTTGTTAGTTGTCTTGGAGAAAGAGCCAAACCTAGAATGAAGTTAGAATTAGAAAATAAAATGGAGTCAGTGTGTTATTCCTAGATGTCAAGAGACATAGATAACTGCTAGTTACTTGACCATACAACTCTTAATTCAAAGCCATACTATAACCTTTGAGACTAGGACAACACTCCAAGCCAATCCTATGGTTGGATCTAATTTTTCAAACAACTACTTAAAATTTATATTACCCTTAGGACCATGTTCAAGACTACTACTCTCATTCATTTAAATTCTGTATTTTAGGTTTTTAAAAAAATAAGCACAATTTTAGTATGTCATGGAATATGCATAATTCGCATAATAAAGTGATATGCTTAAATGAAACTGACAAAGGTAACTGAAGGCTACTGTCTCTTGGGATGTCTTGTGGGAGGGGGGCTAAGGGAGCAAAATTCATGAAACAGGATATATAATATATACACCGATTTGAGCCTCAAGAGTAAATTATTTGTTGGGATTTTGTGATTCAGCCCTTAAGTAAAACATATAAGGACTTATTTTCATTGACAAAAAGGGAGACTTAGGAGATTCTGTAACTCTTACCTTTTCCCCTACAGATATCTGGGATGGGTTACATATGTGCAGTCTTGTTTGGGCATAGGGATGAATTTTTGTACTTCTGATATTCCTTGATGAATATAAAACTCTGAGACTGCTTCTTAAAAAATCGTTACCTATGTCTCCCACTACTCATATAGAACTTCTCTGACAAGGAATAAGTGTAGTGGCAAAAACTGAAAGCAAATTTGGTAATGTTTAATATTACATGCAGCATATGTTTTAATTTTAAATTTTTTTACAAAGCCTAATAAATTATTATATAGATTTAACACCAAAATAGAAGATAAAATATAATTTGAAAGGAATTTGCAAACAAAAATCCAGAGCAAAAGACCTTATATTTTACCTATAGAGATTCAAAAACTCTATGTAAATTAGGGAAAGTAAGTGATGTGCTGTGGTCACAAAGAATTTTACAAAGTAATTTCAAGTTTTCTTATTGATGAGCAATATAGTACAGAATATAAGTTATCCAAACATTTGTGAACTCTAGCAGGAGCTGGCAGGAAACTAAGATCCAGCAGAGAGAAAAATAAAAATACATGCCTCTCTAGGTAAGGTGTCCCCATCTTTATCAACATTTTGAAGAACTTCATTAAAGTTATTATTTTTTTAATTGTGTGGGTACAAAGGATTAGGTTACACTGATAGAGGTTGTTAGGTAGAGTCTCTCTTGTAATTGTGTCCTGTCCCCAAGTATTTTCCTGCATAAGAGTTAATCTGAGATTTATAAAGCATGTTAATCAGTTATTTTGATTTTCCAAAAGCAACATGCAAAATATGAATAATTATTCTCAAGAAAACCGTGTTTAAAAAAGGCCACAAAATAACAAACCCTTCCTCTATGCCAAGAACAAATGTTGTATAAAAATGAAAAGATATAAAAAACTCAAGTGTGACATGCCATTTTTCAACTTGTTACATCATAGTTTACTAGTCTCTTTTGGTACCTACCTGTTGTTGTTCCTTATCTTCAGCTTTCATAGCTAGTATCAAGCTTCTAACAAAAGTCTGAAGCTTAAAGTACTTTTGCTTTTGAATCTCCAGCTCATTTTCAATGAATCTCACTTCTTCATTCTGAAGGAGAAAATATCAAATATACAATTACCTTATATAAACCTACATGTTGTACATATTGGATGCAAATAAAACTCTAAAAAGGAAACAAAATGGAATGACAATAAAAATAAAATGTTAGCATAATGAATAAAAATCACAACAGGAAATTGTCCTGTTCCTCAAAGGTTGCTTTTTAAGCAAATCACCAACAAAAAATAATTTACAAAGGTTAAAAGTCCAATCAAATACATTTCATTAAGAGAAAAACCAAGAAACAGTTCTGTTCATGGAACGACCCCTTAAATGTTAAATCTAATTAGCCCTTGGAATAGGATTAAGAATAAATAGAGCCCAATTAAAATCAATAGCAATAGTAGATGCAGTGATACAGAATGTACCATCAGAAAATCAAATACCAAAAATTCAAAAAGTTATTTTGCATCAAGAAGGAACTGAAATTACTAAAACTATCTTAACTGGTTTGCTGAGCCCCCTGAATAAAAGTGGTTTTATTCAGAAGGTATTTCTTTCTTTCTTTTGTTTTTTCATCAAAACAGAACTCAATTGTCCATTTACAGTGGAATGGATAAAGAACATACAGTACAGTACTATAACAGAACACTAGAAAGTATGAAAACAAATTCCTACTAAACAAACAAGTCTCAATCTCACAAATATATTAAATAAAAGAAGTTACACAACAAGAACAATCCATAAACTCCATTTATAGAAAATTCAAAAGCAGCCACAATGAATCTGCTTTGTTAGAAGTCAAGAGAGTAGTTAACTTGTGGGAGTTAGGAGGAAGGTAGGGAGTGGGAGGCCTGGGACTTATGCCTACTACCATGTTTGTGTCTTGATCCGGGGGGCGGGTACAGCCACTTTGTAACAATTCATAGAGCTGTACACTTAGGATCTGTATACTTTTCCATATGTATGTTACACTTCAAAAAAGTTTCATATATGATATATATTTTAAGAAAAAGTTTCTTTCATATATGATATTTATTTTAAGAATTTTTTTCTTAAAATAAATATATGTCATTATATATGTTATACATTTTATGGATAAAATATATATCATTATATATCTTATATCATTATATATATTTTATGGATAAAACATATCAAACAAGTTGATAGATTCCTAATTTTTTTCTTTTATTTGTATTAAATCATGGCTGCATACATTATTGCAATTAAGGGGTACAATGTGCTGGCTTCATATACAATCTAAAATGTTTCATGAAACTGTTTAACATAACCTTCATGGCATTTTCTTAGTTATTGTATGAAGATATTTGTATTCTGCATTTAGTAAGGTTCCCCTGTACCCCTCTAAAATGCACTGTAGGTGTGGCCCCACCAATTAGCCTCCCTCCACCCCAACCTCCCCCATACCCTCCCCTCCCTTGTCCATTTCCCCATATTCTTGTGCTATAGTTGGGTTATACCCTTCATATGAAACTTTTAAATTAGCTTCATAGTAGGGCTGAGTACATTGGATACTTTTTCTTCCATTCTTGAGATACTTTGCTAAGAAGAATATGTTCCAGCTCCATCCATGTAAACACGAAAGAGGTAAACTCTACATCTTTCTTTAAGTCTGCATAGTATTC
>CAUYON010153429.1:0-29912 GCA_963573935.1 Arctocebus calabarensis | reverse complement strand
GGTTGCTTTCAGAATTTTCTCTTTCATGTTAACTTTAGTGAACTTAATTATGATGTGCCTCAGGAATGTCTTATTTGGGTTGAGTCATGCTGGGGTTCTGAATGTCTTGTATCTGAATTTCAGAATCTTCTGGCATGTCTGGAAAGTTCTCTTTCATCATCTCATAAAGAATTGACTCTGTGCCTTGTGATGCCAATTCATCATTTTCAGGTATCCCTATGAGGTGAATATTGGTTTTCTTCCAGTGACCCCAGAGCTGTCTGAGAGAATGATCCATTTGTGCCTTTCATTTCTCTACCTCTTTGTATGTTTGAGAGCGTTCGAAAGCTTTGTCTTCCATGTCAGAAATCCTTTCTTCTGCTTGGTCCATTCTGTTACTGAGGGATTCTACTTTGTTTCTCAGATCTTTAAGGGCGGCAACTTCTCTCAATGTGTCAAAATCTTTGGTCATTTGGCCTTTAAATTCCTTGACTTCTTGAGACAATTTTTGAAATGCTCTCAGAATTTCTAATTCCAACTTTTCCTCTATTTTATTGATGTTGTTTGCAATCCAAATTCTGAATTCGATTTCTGACATCTCAGCCATCTGTTTACACATAGGATTGTCATTTGTGTCCGCCAAATTGTTCCTTGGGGGGGTTGATCTACTCTGGTTGTTCATGTTTCCAGAACTTTTCCGCTGATTCTGCCCATATTTATTTTGCACCGTTTGGCTGGATGAGTAGTTAAGGATAAGTTGGGTTTGGGGTTCTAGGAGTAGTGATTGACCAGTCCTTTGCCTGTAAGCTGAGACTGAAGTTTGTGCCTTTTCCCCTACAGTTTTGCCAATCTGTAATTTGCTACTGCCTGCAAAACTGGGGGCCTTCTTGATGGTGGGGGTAAGTGGCTCTGTCCTATTTTTAGCTGGTCTCTGTCTTACCCTAGAGAATCGGTTACTCTGTGTTGGAATCTCAGCTGTGGAGAAATATCAGCAGGTAGGTCACCACATCCCCCAGAGACAACAATTGGAAAAGGAAAATCAAACCTTCCCACTACCACACACCCAGTATACCATGTTGGAAAGTCCTTGGGTGATTGGCCCAGTTGAAGAGGTCCCAATCAATTGTCCCAGATTGAGTACCAATCTCAAATCAAAGAGTTGAAAAGTGTCTGGTGACTAGATAGCAGGAGTCTGTTGGCAGCTCTAGTATAACTCACTCCAGGGCTCTGTGAACTCCGGAGGGCCCCTCAGCCAGTAAATTAGTCTGGGAAGGTTGATGCTTCCTTTCCCACCCTGCCCCTCTGTCACACCCAGTCTCTGGTAACCCTGCAGAGCTGTGATCCAGTTCCCTCCATTGAGCAAATGCTCTAGAGGTTTGCGCCTGCCTAGGTCACAAGGGGCTCTGTGGCTCCTATGCCAGTCCACCAGTTTCTGTCGGTGATGGCAGGGGAGAGGTGAGGCCTGACAACCTGGGTACTTGATAGGGGTTGAGGTGATTCACTCAGTTCTAGCCCTGTCCCTGATTGATTTTGCTGATAAAACAGAACAAGTTTGCAGAATTTCTGCCCTGTGGAAGACACGCTGGGCTGCTAATAGTCCTGTCTCAGTCTATAAGCGTCAGCCCTTTGTCTCAGTTGTCATCTCCTGAGGGCCAGGTGTGGCTGAAATTTAGCAAAGCTTTCTCAGTGCGTATATTCTAATCCCCACACACCACTGCTTGGTGCCTCAAGGGACCCCCTCTCCAGTTCGGCCTCCTTTTGGCTCACTTTCCTCTCACACTCCTGAGCCTGAAAAATAGCACAGATCAGTCACAGCCCATGCCCTATCCCCACCCCTTGAGAAAATGTCCAAGAATCTGGACTCCATTGGGGACAGACCTCCAGACCTCAGGTTGAGAGTGGAGGGGAGTGCTGGGAGTTCAAACTTGCAGGTAGAGAATATATACAGTTTTATACAGTTTTATGCCTGGCAAGAGAGTGCCCTGGCATCTTAGTAGGGGAAGAAGGTCCAGTTTTTAGAGGGTCTCTCCCATGGCGTAGAGTGGGAGGACATCTGAACTCTGCTCGCTTGTTTGTATGGAGGTATGGAGTATGCTGCGAGTTGATCTCATGGGGGGAGGGGACTCCTGTCTGCTTGGCGATGTGTTCTGTACCTTTTATTTGTATCCTTAAGGTCACAGGTTGCTCCAGCAGGGTTGATGTGTGTTCTTTGACCTTCTCTTTTGGCTCAGTACCAAACCGTTGGCTTTCTTGCTAAATTTCTGTCCTTTAACTCTCCTTCTGGATGGGAGCATCTGTGGAAAGCTGGCTACAGACTGCCATCTTGGCTCCTCCCTTTGTTTGGAGATTTTTTATTGTTTCTTTGATCTCAGTGTCTGAAATCAGTCTGTCCAAAAGACTATTTCTGGTTGGTTAAGTCTAGGGAGAAGGTGCAATTCCAGGTATTGGGTCATTTCCTTCTCATTGTAAATTTCTGTGCATAGACTTTCTTATAATACTCAGGGATGATCTCTTATATCTCTATGGCATCTGTTGTTATTTCCCCTTTATCATATTATGTTTGAGGTGATTAGGGATTTTACTTTTCTGTTTCTAGTTATTCAGGCCAAAGGTCCATTGATTTTATTTACTTATTTTTGAAAAACTAACTTTTTGTTTTGTTAATTTTCTGAGTGGTTCTTTTGTTTTCAATTTTCTTAATCACTGATTTAATTTTGGTTATTTCTTTACTTCTGCTGGGTTTGAGATTAGATTCTTCTTTTCTTGATTCCATAAGATGGTTCATGAGTTTGTTGATGCACTCATGTTTCATTTTTCAGATGTAGGCATCTAATGCTACAAATTTCCCTCTCAAAAGCGCTTTTGTTGTGCCCCAGAGGTTTTGGTAACTTGTGTATTCCTTGCTGTTATGTTTGAGGAACTTAGTAATTTCCTCCTTTATCTTTTCCTGACCCAACTATCATGTGGCATAAGGTTGTTTAATTTCCATTCCTTTGTCAGGGGATGAATGCTTTTGTTGAAGTTGAGTTCTACCTTTCTTCCCTAGTCACCTGAGAAGATACAAGGTTTAATCTCTAGTATTTTAATTTTACTGAAGCTTGTGATCTATTTTGGTGTATGTTCCATTGTCTGATGAGAAAAATGTTTATTCTTTAGCTTCAGGATAGAGTGTTCTGTATATGCCTATTAATCTTATTTGTTCTAAGTTAATATTTAAGTTCTTTGTATCTTTGTTTTGTTTCTGTTTAACAAATCTATCCAGTTCTGTCAGAAGGGTGCTAAAGTCCACAGCTATTATAGTATTATGGGAAATCATATTTCTCAGATCCATTAAAATCTGTTTTATAATCTGGGAACATTTAAATATTATGCATAAATATTTAAAATTGACATGTCTTTTTGTTGTATTGTTCTCTTGACCAATATATAGTGTCCGTCTTTGTTTTTATTTTATTTTTATTTTTTGTTGAGTCAAATACATATAGGTCATGAATACATTCATGCATATGTGGGGTACAATATGCTTATTTTTTTTTATACAATCTGACATGGTTAGATCAAACCAATCAACATAGCTTTCACCTCATTTTCTTGATTATTATACCAAAACATCTATGTTCTACATTTGACAGATTTGACTTGTACCCTTGTCATATGCTCCATAGGTGTGGTCCTGCCTTTTATCCTCCCTATGTCAAACTGCCCCCTCCTGTTCTTTCCCACTCCATTTCTCTCCTTCATTGTGGGCTATATTTGTGTTCTATCTTTCATAAGAAAGTGTGAGTAAATATAAATAGCTTTCAAAGAAGTACTGAGTACATTTCCTCCATTCTTGAGACATTTTACTCAGGAGAATATGTTCCAGATCCCTCCATGTAAACATAAAAGAGGTAAAAGCTTCATCTTTTTTTAAGGCTACATAGTATTCCATGGTATACATATACCACAATGTATTAATCCATTCATGGGTCAATGGGCACTTGGGCTTCTTCCATGACTTGGCTATTATGAATTGAACTGCAATGAATAATCTGATGCAACTATCTTTTTTGCAAAGTAATTTTTGGTCTTTTGGATATACTCCTGGCAGAGGAATTTCAGGATCCAATGGCAGGTCAATTTTTAGATCCCTGAGTAGTCTCAAAAATTCTTTCCAAAAGGAATATATTAGCTTGCATTCTCAACAGCAGTGTAGAAGTGTTCCCTTTTCTCCACATCCATGCCAACATCTGTAGTTTTGGGATTTTATTATGTGGGCTACTCTGATTGGAGTTAGGTGGTATCTCAAAGTTGTTTTGATTTGTATTTCTCTGATGATTAAAGAAGACGAGTATTTTTTCATGTGTCTATATCCCATGCCCCTGTCTTCTTCAGAGAAGCTTCTGTTCAGTTCTCTTGCCCACATTGAAATGAGATCACTTGTTCTTTTCTTATTAATAAATTTGAGTTCTCAGTGGATTCTGGTTAGCAGACCATTGTCAAAAACGTAACCCGCAATTATCCTCTTGCATTCTGAGGGCAGTCTACTTGCTTTACTTACTGTGTTCTTGGCAGTGCAGAAGTTTTTAGTTTGATCAGATCCCGGTAATGTATTTTTGGTATTGCTTCAATTGCCCTGGGGGTCTTCCTCATAAAGTTTCCTCCTAGACCAATTTCTTCAAGTGTTTCTGCAGCACTCTTTTCAAGAATCCTTATGGTTTCATGTCTTATGTTTAAGTCTTTTATCCATTGAGAGTCAATTTTTGTTAGATGTGAAAGGTGTGGGTCCAGTTTCATTCTTCTACAAGTTGCCAGCCAATTCTCCTAGCACCATTTGTTAAATAGAGAGTCTTTGCCCCAATTTAAGTTTTTGATAGGCTTATTGAAAATCAAATTACAATAAGTGCCTGGGTTCCTCTCTTGGTTCTCAATTCTATTCCATACATCTACCTCTCTATTTTCAGATCAGGAACCAGGCAAGGATGTCCACTCTCTCCATTGCTTTTTAACATTGTCATGGAAGTCAGCCATTGCAATTAGGCAAGAGAAGGCAATCAAGGGTATCCACACAAGGTCAGAGGAGATCAAACTTTCACTTTTAGCAGATGATATGATTATATACCTGGAATATCCAAGGGACTCAACCACAAAACTCTTAGAAATGATCAAGGACTACATCAGTGTCTCAGGCTACAAAATTAACACTCACAAATCAGTAGCCTTCATATATACCAACAATACTCAAGCTGAAGAAACAGTCATGGACTCTATTCCTTTTATAGTAGTGCAAAAGAAAATGAAATATCTGGTAGTGTACCTAGCAAAGGACATGAAAGATCTCTATAAAGAGAACTGTGAAACTTTGAGAAAAGAAATAGCTGAAGATGTCAACAAATGGAAAAATATACCATGCTCATGGCTGGGAAGAATCAATGTTAAAATGTCCATACTACCCAAAGCAATCTACAGATTTAATGCAATTCCCATTAAAGCACCTCTGTCATACTTTAAAGATCTGGAAAACTAGTATTTCATTTTATATGGAATCATCTTTGTCTTTCTTAATTTTAGATGCTTTAAATCCACTTGTATCTGAAAATAAGATTGCAACTCCTTTCTTCTGATTTCCATTTGCCTTAAATACTGTTTTCCATCCCTTTACCGTGAGTCTTGATTTATCCTTCAGGGTTGGTGTGTTTTCTGGAGACAATCTATGGATGGCTTGAGCTTTTTTTTTTTTTTATTTAATCAGTCAGCCTGTGCCTCTCCAGTGGGGAATTTCAGCAATTCACTTTTATTGAGAGAATCAATGAGTGTGGTGAAATTCTATTCATCTTATTTTGTGAAAGTCTGTTGTATAGTTTTATGCTTTGCACCATTGTGGAAGCCATGTTTTGACCTTTAGCTTCTGGGTGTTTATTTTGCTGGTGGTCTATTGTGGTAGTCAGTGTGGAGAATAGGTCTAAGTCTTTCCTATTAGGAAAATAATAGGTCTTGTGGCAGATTTTCTCAGTGTTAATGATTTATTTTTCCATCACTTTTCTGCAAAAGATTTATTTTTCCATCACTTTTGAAGCTTAGTTTAGCAGGATACAGAATTCTCGCCTGAAATTGTTTCATTTAAGGGTATTGAAATTGGATAATCATGCTTTTCTGGCTTGGAAAGTTTCAGTTGAAAAGTCTGCTGTCACCCTCATGGCTCTTTCCCTATAGGTAAGTCAGTGCATATTCTTGGCTGCTCGCAGAATTTTCTCTTTCATCTTGACTTTGGGCAGGTTCATTACAATGTGTTTTGGAGAAACTCTATTTGAGTTGAGATGACCCAGGGTTCAATATCCTTCTAAAAGTACTGTGTCAAGATCTTCAGTAAAACTTGGGAAGTTTTCATTTATGATAGTCTCCAATAGGGCTTCCATTCCTTTGGGACAATTGTCTTCCTCTTCAGGCATAACTATTATTCATATATTTGAACATTTCATGAAGTATTGTAGTTCTCTAAGTGACTGTTCTGCTTTCTCTCTCTTCTTTTCAATCTAACTACCTGGGTTAACTTGAGAACTTTATTCTCTATTTCTGAGTTTCTTTCTTCTCCATGGTCTAATCTATTCTTGATACTTTCTACTGCATGTTTACATTCTCTGAGTGTCTCCTTCATTTCCTTAAGCTTTGCCATATCCTTTCTATATTCTACATATCTCTCATCCTTCTTTTGGTTCTATCTTTCCATTTTCTTGTCCATTTCTTTTATTATCTTTATCATCCATATTTTAAATTCCCTTTCTGTCAAGTTTGTTAATTCTTTATTGTGAAGTCTTCTGTAGTAGCTGCTTTATGGTCCCTTGTTGGATTTCCTCTGTTCTTGTTTTTCATGTTGCATGAAGTTTTATGTTTGTTCCTCCTCATGTATGCTTTCTTCTTGTTCATCTCTTTGTCCTCTTTCTCACTTCCTCCCTACCTTAAAATCACCTTGTCTCAGAGGTTAAGTGTTGGCCTCTTAGTATAAGGCCAAAAGGAAGAGAAGGGTAAAGAGAGAACAGGGAGAAACAAGAGGAAAAGAAAGAAAGAAGAAAAAAGAAATAAAGAGAAAAATAAAAGAAAAAGATAAAAAGGAAGGAGGATGAAAGAAAAGAATTGAGGACTAGTAGAGTAGGAGGACAGGAAGAGAGAATAATAAACAAAAATTATACTTACAGAAGAAAAATCTTCAAAAAGAAGAAAAATCTACAGGAAAAAAGCTGAAGAAAAAAAAAAAGAAAAAATACCCCAAAACAAAACAAAACACTATATATATCTTGCTGTATTTATAGGCAAGAGTGATAGGAGAAATGGTATTGATGAGCATGTTGCTAAGGCCATGCCTGTTAAGTCAAGGATTTTGAGGGGCTGGGTAGTTTCCTTGAATTCAGGAACTCCTTACCAGCCTGAGCAAAGCCAGAATCTACTTCTGCCAAAAATAAGAAGTTAATGAATGAGCAAAAACAAATTAAAAAATGAAAAAATAAATACATATGGAAAATAAAAATAAAAATGCTGCAGTGTAAATTTGCCAGTACTGTCTTCTGAGGGTCAAAGGTAGAAGGGCTCCCTAGACCATGATCTATTAGCCTCCTTGAGCCAGAGTACTGCAGTGACATCCCAGCCAGACCAATGGCATGCCACCTCAACACTCAGAGAAAAAAGAAAAAAATCAATAATAAAATAATAAAAATAAGAAGAGAGAATGAAAATTAAAAATACAGTTGTATCTGGTGGGGCATGAGATGTCAGCTGAGTAATAGCTTCTTTGCAACTGGGTGTGGTGAGATTGGGGAGAGAAGATTCCAACCTCTGGCTTGTTCTAGGCTCTGCCTAGAAACATCCCTTTTGGGGATACAGGGAGATAGTAAGAGACTTCTGGACCCCAGGAGGAGGACAAAAGCAGTGGAGAATTGGCAAGCAGTTGGGTTTGATCTGAGGCTGTAGCTCCTGGGGCTGTAGCTACAAGAGCAGTGAGATTCCATGTGGGGGGGGTTTGGGGTTTTTTTTGAGGGGGGATCAGGGCACTTGATTGAATTACCTTGGGAGAACTTGGGCGAAAGTGCAGGTGAATTTAAGTGTCATCCCGGGTCCAGAAGGGAGTCGCTGGGCCAGAATGGAGCTAACAGTGTTCAGATGTGGGCCATGTGCAGCCAGTGTGGGAGAGCTGAGTTGCAGTCTCCACCTTCAGGGTGGCTGAGTGAGGCCCTTGTTGGGAGACCTTGGGCAAGTGATCTGAAGACTATGAATAGTGCCAAAGGCTGGGACTGAGATGGAAGGGAAGAGCAGAGCTTTCAGTGTTTGGCAATGGGAGAGCTGCCTTCTAACCTGGGTCCTCAGAGCCATGGAGTGAGGCTGGTTTTGGCGCACCTGATAAATGGGCAGCCATCTCACTTCAGGAGAGATCCAAGCAACATGTGCTGTCTTGGGGAAGCCTCTGCTGAGCCAAGATTAATGGTTTAAAATGTTTTAAATAGGCTGAGGAGAGATTCAGGTTCTCAACCCTGTGGGGTTTGAGGGCAAAGAAGTCAGCAGAGGCCTCCAATCTCCATCTTTTTTTTTTTTTTGACCAGAGATGGGTTTGAACCCACCACCTCTAGGATATGGGGCTGGCACCCTACTCCTTTGAGCCACAGGCACCGCCCTCCAATCTCCATCTTATAGAGCTATATCATCAATGTGATTAGCACCTCATACCACAGAAGATTACCTGTTGCCCAAAATTCAGCAAGATCGGCTCTGCACCTGAAGCACAGTGGTTACAGTGCCAGGCACATGCACCAAGGCTGGCAGGTTTGAACCCTGCTCAGGCAAGGTAAACAACAATGATAACTGCAGTAAGAAAATAGCCAAGTGTTGTGGTGGACACCTGTAGTCCCAGCTACTTGGGAGGAATCACTTAAGTTCAAGAGTTTGAGATTGCTGTGAGCTGTGATGCCAAAGCTGTGTACTGAGGGTGACATATAGAGACTCTGTCTCAAAAAAAAAAAAAAAATCAGGAAGATATATATAGTGCTTTGTTTTGTTTTGTTTTTTAACTTCAGCTTTTTCCCCGTAGATTTTTCTTTTTCTTCTTTCTTCATTTCCCTAGTGTAAATATAATTTTTTATTGTTGCCTTCTTTCATAATAAGAACTTCATTTTTGCTGGTGTTTCTGCATCTGTTATTTGGTTTTTTTCCCCCAATTTTATCCTGTAAGTTTTTCTGTTTGTTTTTTTTTGGTTTCATTTGTAGTATTTTGTCTTCCCTCTGTATTTGGTAAAAATGGGATACTGTGTCTGCTCAGATTGACAAAGAGCTGCTGACCTCAAGGAACCACCCAACCCAGCATCCCCAGAGGTTGGGGGTTTTTAAGGGGTGGGTCAAAGTCCCCTACTGCACACATTTATTACTCCTTTCTCCCTCTTTCTGTGCCTCTCTCCTTTTTGTCAATATTCCCTTTTACTCACCACCTCTCCTTTCTCTTCCTTCTTTTTAAAAATCATTTTTCCCCTTTTCTTCTTCAATCTTCTTATCCTTTTAGTCCTGTCCAAAAGGACTCACCAAAATCTTAGGTCAGAGGTATGGTAACTTAAAGAGCAAGAGGTAGTGAAAGGAAAATTAGGGCAAGGAAACAGATAAAAGAAAAACTCATGAAGAAGAAATAGGAGAGAAATCCTGGCAACATGAAAAACCAGTCCAGAGTAAAACCCCCCCCAAAGAGACCATGAGGTGGCTACTGCAGAGGAATCCACCTGTAAAGAAATATTAGAAATGACAGAAGGGGAATTTCAAACGTGGATGATGAAAATAATGAAGGAAATTGCTGACAAAGTGGAAAAAAAACAAAAAGGAAATCCAAAAACAGAATCAAATAAGAGGTGAACGATATGAAGAATATCGAAAGAATATAGCAGAGTTGAAGGAATTGAAGTCAGTCAATTAGAGAACTTAAAGATGCAGTAGAAAATATTAATAACACATTAGACCATGCAGAAGAAAGAATCTCAGAGGTAGAGGACAAAGCTCTTGAGATAACTCAGATAGTTAAAGAGGCAGAAAAAAAGGTAGAGAAAGCACAACATTCACTGAATTATGGGACTTTATGAAGCATACAAACATACAAATTACAGGTATCTGCAGGAAACACACCTAGCCTCAAAAGACAAATTAAAACTCAGAGTTAAGGGTTGAAAGAAAGTTTTTCAGGCAAACGGAATCAAAGAAAAGAGGGGTTGTAATCTTATTTGCAGATACATGTGGATTTAAGGCAACTAAAGTCAAATAAGATAAAGATGGACACTTTATATTGGTCAAGGGAAAAATACAACAAGAAGACATTTCAATTCTAAATGTTTATGCACCCAACTTAAATGCTCCCAGATTTTTGAAACCGGCCTTAATTAGTCTGAGTAATACGATATCCTATAACACCATAATAAAAGGGGACTTTAACACTCCTCTTACAGAGCTGGGCAGATCCTCTAAACAGAAATTAAACAAATGTAAAGGACTTAAACAAGACCCTAGGACAACTGTGCTTGATAGACGTATATATAACACTCCACCCCAAAGCTAAAGAATAATATACATTCCTCTCATCAACCCATGGAACATTCTACAAATTTGATCAGATCCTAGGACACAAAACAGACCTCAGCAGAATCAAAAGAATTGAAATTTTATCTTGTATCTTCTCAGACCGCCAGGCACTAAAGTTGGAACTCAACTCCAACAAAAACATTCAACTCCACACAAAGGCATGGAAATTAAACAACCTTATTTATGCTGAATGATAGTTGGGTGTAGGAAGAAATAAAAGAGGAAATTATTAACTTCCTTGAGCATAATAACAATGAAGACATAAGCTACCAAAACTTGTGGGATACTGCAAAAGCAGTACTGAGAGGAAAATCTATCACTTTAGTGCCTACATCCAAAAAATAGAAAGGAGAGCATCAATGAACTTACCAGCCATCTTATAGAATTAGAAAACGAAGAACAATCTAAGCCTAAACCCAACAGAAGAAAAGAAATATCCAAAATTAAATCAGAGGTTAATGAAATTGAAAACAAAGGAATCATTCAGAAAACTAATGAAACAAGGAGTTGTTTTTTTGAAAAAATAAATAAAATAGATAAACCTTTGGCCACACTAACTAAAAATAGAAAAGTAAAATATCTAGTAACCTCAATCAGAAATGATCAAGGGGAAATAATAACAGATGCCACTGAGATACAAAAGATTATCTCCGAATACTACCAGAAGCTCTCTGCCCAGCAATTTGACAATGTGAAGGAAATGGATCAATATTTGCAACCACATCCTCTCCCTAGACTTAGCCAGGAAGAAATAGATCTCCTAAACAGACCAATTTCAAGCCCTGAGCACAAAGAAACAGTAAAAAATCTCCCAACAAAAAAATGCCCTGGTCTGGATGACTTTACCCCCAAATTCTATGAAACCTTCAAAGAAGAGTTTATTCCCATACTGCAGAAATTATTCAAAAAAATTGAGGAGGGTGGCACCTGTGGCTCAAAGGAGTAGGTGATGGCCCTATATGCCAGAGGTGGCGGGTTCAAACCCAGCCCTGGCCAAAAAGTGCAAAAAAAAAAAAAAAAAAAAAATTGAGGAGGAAAGAATCTTTCCCAACATATTCTATGAGATAAACATCACCCTGATACCAAAACCAGGAAAAGACCCAACTAAAAAGGAGAACTTCAGAACAATTTCACTAATGAATATAGATGCAAAAATTCACAAAAAAATCCTAGCCAATAAATTATAGCTTATCATCAAAAAAGTTATACATCATGATCAAGTAGGTTTCATCCCAGGGATGCAAGGCTGATTTAACATACGCAAGTCCAGAAATGTTATTCACCCTCTTGACAGAAGCAAAAACAAAGACCATATCATCCTCTCATTTGATGCAGAGAAAGCATTCAGTAAAATCTAATATCCTTTTCTAATTAAAATGCTGAAGAGTATAGGCATAGGTAGTACATTTCTTAAACTACTGATTGAAGCCATCGATGACAAACCCACAGCTAATAATTCACTGAATGGAATAAAACTGGAAGATTTTTTTACTTAGATCTGGAACCAGACAAGATTGTCTTCTATTGCCATTACTATTCAACATAGTGGTGGTCAATAGTTCTAGTCAATACAATCAGGCAAGAGAAGGAAATAAAGGGCATCGAAATGGGAGCAGAGAAGGTCAAACTCTTCCTCTTTGCTGATGATATGATCTTACAATTACAGAACCCACAAGACTCATGGAAATGATCAAAAATACAGTAATGTCTCAGGATATAAAATCAATGTCCACAAGTTGGTAGCCTTTGTGTTTGCCAATAACAGCCAAGATGAGAGACTAATTAAGGACACAACCTCCTTCACTATAGCTCCAAATAAAATGAAATACCTAGGAATATGCCTAACAAAAGAGGTGAAAGACCTCTATAAAGCAAATTATGAAACTCTAAGAAAAGAAATAGCAGAGGATATTAACAAATCAAAGAACATAACCATGCTCATGGCTGGGAAGAATCAACATTATTAAGATGTCTGTACTTCTGAACGCAATCTACAGATTCAATGACATCCCTATACCAACATCTAGTTCACCCACTCTTCCAACCTTTCCACTTAATGCACAGTTTCCCCTCAAAGCTGAAAGTTGTGGAACTGCTTCCTCCCATCCCTGGACCTCTGTGGGTGGGTCAGCTGTCCCATTGGCTCCAAATCACTTGCCTACTGACTCAGACCTCCACAGCTCTGCCTCACTACTATTTCCTGCACACCACCACTCATTGTGCTCCTTGAGCTGTTATATTTTTTTCTCCCGTCATACTAGGAGAGCTTAGCTGAACAATCTCTTTGGTCTGCCATCTTGCTCTGCCCCCTATGTGGGAAAGATGAGAAAAGTAAAAAGGTCTGTTTAAAAAATGACTTAAGGTGGGGTTATATTTAGGACAAAGGAAATTAAGAATAAAAAAGGCAGAATTATTTCTTTTAAGATGAAAATTGTACTTTGGTTCAAAAGTGGTAGAGTACATCAATCTTACTTTTTCTCATTATTGGTTATTTCTTGTAACAGAATAATATCTGTCTTTCTCAAGGCAAAATAATATTCAAATACTTCTATTTTTTGCATTATCATGGTGTTAGTCATTAAGATACTGGTAATTATCAGACATTTTGAATTTTAAACTAATTTTTAAAGAGTTCTGTTAGTTTGAATACATGGAATACTAACTACTGGATATAGCAGTTTCTGTCTTATGAATATTGTCACTTTTTCAAAGAGATGACTTATTGAAAAGAGTAATATTAGAATTGAAGGTTGAAATAAAAATGCCAAACACTAGTATTTTGGAGCCACGGTATTCTTATTTGTACTAAATAAAAATGATAAAAATTTATCAAACAATTCATTGCTTTTATAAACCCTTTTTAAAATTTTATTCTTTATTTTAACTGATATCATAGTGATATATTTTTCCCAAATAAGTTCAAAGTGAAAATTGAAAATTTAAATTTTGTTTAGTGAACTATTAAAGAGTAACAGTTAAGTCAGAGTTCATACATAGTGAAGAAAGTCTTAAGAAATGGAGCAAAAAATTGTTGGCCAGAATAGTAATTGGGTGGAAAAGGTAAATTATGTCAAAACAAAAAGGTGTTTTTATTAGAAGTAAAGAAGTAAAAGGCATTTCCTTCTGCTAAGTAGTATGACTGGGACTTTTTACTATTGAACATGGCTTTCATCCTGGAATTGTAAAATGAATTTGGAGGGATTGCCTCCTCTTAAATATTATGGAGTAGTTGGAGAATTATTGAATTTTTTTTTTTAAATGTGTGGTAGAATTCAGCAGTGACACTATCAGGTCCTGGGCTTTTCTTCAATGGAAGACTTTTTTATTACTGATTCAATTTCTTCATTTGTTATTGGTCTGCTTAGATTTTCTATTTCTTCATAATTTAATTTAATTTTTTTTTTGAGACAGAGCCACAAGCTGTCACCCTGGATAGAGTGCTGTGGCATCATAGCTCACAGCAACCTCCAATTCCTAGGCTCAATCGAGTCTCCTGCCTCTGCCTCCCAAGTAGCTAGGACTATAGGTGCCTGCCACAATGCCCGGCTATTTTTTTTTTTTTTTGGTGGCAGCCTCATTGTCGTTTGGCAGGCTGGGCTGGATTCGAACCTGCCAGCTCAGGTGTACATGGCTGGTGCCTTAGCCCAATGAGCCACAGGCACTGAGCCTTCATAATTTAATGTTGGTAGATTGTATGGAGCCAGCAATTTAACCCATTTTTAATGTAATCAAGTTTGTTGATATGTAATAGTCTCTTATGATCCTTTGTATTTCTGTGGTAACAGTTGTAATGTCTCTTGTTTCATCTCTGATTTTATTTATTTGATTGTTCACTCTTTTTTTCTTAGTCTACCTAAAGGTTTGGTGATTTTGCTAGTACTTTCCAAAAGCCAACTCTTCATTGATCTTTTGAATTTCTTTTAAGTGTCCATTTTTTTCTGCTCTAAGCTTTATTATTTCATTTTTCTACTAAATTCTAATAAATTTAGTTTATTTTTGTTTTTTCTAGGTCTTTGTTTTGTTTTTTTCAAGACTTCGTTCCCCTTGGTAGAGTGCTGTGGCTTCATAGCTCACAGCAAACTCAAACTCTCGGGTTTCTGTGATTTTCTTGCCTCAATCTCCTGAGTAGCTGGTACTACAGGCTCTGGTCATAGCACCTGGCTAGTTTTGGACACAGGTTCTTGCTCTTTCTCAGGCTGGTCTTGAACTCCTGAGCTCAAGAAATCCACTTGCCTCAGCATCCTAGGGTGCTAGGATTATAGGCATAATCCACAATATCCAGACACTTCCCCCACTAGCTCTTTGAGGCACATCAATAAATTGTTTACTAAAAAAGATTTTTTTTTAAGACAGAGTCACACTCTAGAGCCCTGTGGCTTCATAACTCACAGTAACCTCAAACTCATGGGCTCAAGGCATCCTCTTGCCTCATCCTTCCAAGTAGCTGTGAAAACAGGTGCTTGCAACAATGCTAGGCTAGTTTTTCCATTTTTAGTAGAGACAGGGTCTTGCTCAGGCTGGTCGTGAACTCCTGAGTTCAAGGGATCCTCCAATCTTGGTCTCCCAGAGTGCTAGAATTACAGGCATGAGCCACTATATTTGGCCAAAAAAACCCCCTTTTTTTGATGGAAACATTTATTGCTTTAAAATTTCTTCTTAGAACTGCATTTGCTGTGATTCCATAGGTTTTAATATAACGTGTTTCCATTGTTTTTTGTCTTGAGGGAATTTTTATTTTCCTTTCAATTTGTTCAAAGACATCAAGTTAAGTGTAATAAGCCATACATAGAAAGACAAATGCATGATCTTACTCATCTATGTAATATGAAAAAAAAATTGGTATCACAGAGCACATAACAATGGCTACCAGAGACTGGGTGGAGGAGGGAGGAGAGGTTGGGCAACTGGTACAAAGTTACAATTAAATAGGAGGAATACATCCTAGTGTTCACCTGCACAGTGGGGTGATTATGGTTAAAATATCTCAATAAAAGGCTTTTGCATGTTTTTACCAAGAAATAATAAGTGCATGAGGCAATAGATACACTAACTACCTTGATTCAATCCTTGTATAACAGAGAAATGTACTGAAAAATCAAACTTGGACTCTTAGTTTTGTGCAATTATAATGTGTCAATAAAAAATTAACTAAAAAATTAAAAATATGCCTTATATAAATAAAAACATGGCATAGTTTAATACTTTTATTCACTGTCAGTGGCCTATAAATATTTTCCCCACTTCTGATAATAAATTTTATTTCAAGAAATTGTCCAACAGCTCTAATTTAAAATGGAAACTAAATATTGAAATAAATTAATACATGACTTAATGCCTCACTTAGGATTTTCTATTTATGTATTTAAATTCTTCACATGGGAATTGTACTAGGGTACTGTTAAAATTCATTTCTTTAACAGATTTTTATTGAGACTTGCCAACCATATGGACTGCTCTCTGCTAAATACTAACAACACAAAAGAAGCAGTTCACTATTTTTGTTAATCTTTTGGTTTACTGGGGGAGATAAATAATGATCAATCACAGTTGATCTTCATTATTTGCAGATTCCATATCTGCAAATTACTTACTTGTTTTTGTTACCATTTCCAGACATGTTCAGAATGGCAAAAGTTTGAGTTGCTTGATGCTTATATTTCCATATGAGGCAATGCTCTGCCTCCTTGGTCGATCTGTCATACTGTAAACAAATATTCTTTTCATGGTTTACTAGTACCAAATTTATCTCATTTTCCTGATACACAAATGTGTTTTTTACAAGCACTGCTGATAATAGTAATAATCATCAAGATTGTGGCTAGAAGCAGCCTGAACAGGCCACTCTCACAGAGAGGACTGAAGGTAGTGAGTAAATATCCAACTTCAGATTGATCATTCAAAACAGAGCATCATGAATCAGAAGAGAGGTGACAGGAGGCACCCAAAGTGAAAGGCGACCTGCTGTGTGGTTTGAGGGGAAGACAACCACACATGAAGGAAAGACAGAGGGGAGAATCCAGGGACTCCACACTCCCCCATGATTACTGCTATCCAACCTGTAGGAGGGATGCTCTACTGTAGAAGGCTGCAGGACTGAGGTTAGGGATCTTTTTAGAGACTGTGCAGAGGCATCACTCCAGAAAGAGAGCACAGCAATGACCCACTGTATACCCTGGGTGCTGTGGTTGGTGCTATTTTAAAGCTCTAGACCCAGAACTCTCCATCTACCCGGGGGTCAGACTTGTTGCTCATGCCTCTTCATCACCCCTGTCAGTCTGAGGTACCAGGTAGGAGGGGGGAAGTTGGGCATTCTAGTGAGTCCAGTGGGAGAGGTGTCATGCACCACCAGTGCAGCTGGGGGACCTGGGAGGTCTGATAATCCCTGAAGCTTGTCAATGTTGGTAGAGTTGCAGCCGATTAAGAATCTGGTTGACAAAAGCTGCAGTGAAAAGTTTCAAACGGTGCAGCTCTGAAGCCAGAGCAGGTCGATAATCACCAACACATGAAGATGTGGACAGAATTGCATTTAAGCCAGTGCCCAGCCAACAAATGCAGCTGCCTAAAGATCTGAACAGAGTAGTTCTCAAAGCAGAGTGAGCTGACAATCACTTACTGATAGGCATGAGTGGGATTACACTCAAGCCACAAGGACTAGCAAATACTGATGCCCCCAGGTCTAACCTTGACAGCAGTGTAAGATGACAATCACAACCACCTGCAGGTATGGGTTGCACTCAAAAATGTGAATAGCTGACAGCTCTCAAGCCCATGCAGGCCATCAAATGCTGCTGCCAAAAGATGTGAGTAGGGCTACCATCAAGCTGAGGCAGATCCCAAACTAGTGCAGCCAGATAATCACTACCACTCATGAGCATAGGTGGGGGGGTTGTGCTCAATCCATTGCTGGCTGACAAATGCTTCTGTGTGCAGATCGGAGTGGAGGAGCTCTCAAGCTGGCATGGTCTGAGTTACTACTGCTGACAGACTAGGTGAGATATTTACTTACTCTGCAATGTGGGAACTGCCAGTGACAACCATAGGGAACAGTGAGGCAGGAGACCCAGGAGAGCAACAGGGTTAAATGCTCAGTGTATATCCACACATCTCAAGCCAGGTCAATCCTCCAGAGTAGGGCACAAATGCTCCAGGCAGGGAGCTTTCCTTCTTTAAACTAAGTAGGAGAGTTCCCAGCAGAGTACAAGTGAACTGCAAATTTATTTATCTTGAGCTGAGAGAAGAGATACCAGAGAAGAAGGAACCAGAATAAAAACTATGGTGACATGAAAAGAGAAGCTGTTTTGACACTTACAAAGGAACCCAACAGATTTCCAACCCAAACCCCCAACCTATAGGAAATTGTAGAAATGTCAGAGATGGGTTTCAGATTATAGAAGGCAAATAAGATAAGTGGGATTGAAGAGAAAGTTGAAATCTACCACAAAGAAGCCAAAAATTGTTTTGGGACGTTAATTTTAAAAAAAAACTTGTTAAAGAGATAGACAACATAAGAAAAGATATAACAGAATTTATAGAAACAAGAGTTATTTAAGGAATTTCAAAGTACAACAGAAAGCCTCAAAAACATGCTAGACCAAGCAGAAGAAGGAATTTCAGAGCTGAAAGACAAGGCTTTCTGGACTAATCCAGTTAGTCAATGATGCATAAAAAAGAGTGAACAGTAACTCAGAGAAGTAGAGAATTATGTAAAGTGGAACAATATAAAAACTTTAGGTGTCTCTGAAGGAAAAGAAAAAGCAAAAATGCATAAAAAGCTTATTCAAGGGAATTATTAAGGAAAATTTCCCTGGTATCACCAGAAATTCAGATATCAAGGCCCAAGATGACCACTTCATACCAGGAAGATTCACAGTAGTAAATAGAACATCTCCAAGACATATAGCCATCAGCCTGGCACAATCAAAATGATGGAGAAAATTGTATAAGCTGTAAGATGAAAAAAACAGCCAACCTACAAAAGAAAACTCATCCAACAAACCGCAGACTTCTCAGCAGAGACCTTTTAAGCCAGGAGGGACTGAGCCCTATTTTTAGTCTTAAACAGAACAATTGCCAGCCAAGAATTTTGTATCCTACAAAAATAGTTTCATAATTGATGAAAAATAAAGACTTTTCTAGACAGGCAAAAACTAAGAGAATTTGTTGCTACTAGACCTGCCCTAAAGGAAATATTCAAAACTGCACTATAAATGGAACAATTAATAGATACTCATCAGTATAAAAATAACTAAAAATCAAAGCTCACAGCTATGACAAAACAATAGCCCAAGAGTAAAAACACAACAAAGTACCATCCAAAATAATGAACGGATACATGTCCTACATATAAATACAAATGCTGAATGTGAATGATCTGAGTAACCTACTCAAAAGGCATAGACTGGCTGAATGTATGAAAAAACATACTCCAAGTAGATGTCTCAGAGAAACAAATCTAAGGACTCACAAGAACTTGCAGGGACTCAAGGTAAATATAGGGAAATAAAAAATATTCCATGTAAATATAAACCAAAAATGAGAAGATGTAGCTATTTTTATATCAGATAAAATAGACAATAAATCAACAATGGTAAGAAAAGACAGAGATAGACATTTTACAAGGGTGAAGGAAACAATTCAACAAGAAAATTTACCAATCCTAAATACAGGGACACTGAAAAAGGTATACACAATTTAAGAGATCCTGGTGGAAGAAAAAAACAATCATTTCCAAAATGTGTATGAAATGCAGATATAATGGATGTGCATAACATGTCTGGGTACACTTGACCAGTAATGGTACCTTCAATTCAACTTTAAAAAATAATACATAGACAACTTCTCTTAAAAAAGTATATACATTTTTTGGGTACCCTCTGTGCATGTGTCCCTAACAAGAGCTCCCAGATTCATAAAACAAATTCTACTAGAATTATGCAAAGCAATAAATCATAGCATTGTAATAACTAAGGTGTCCATTGACAGAATTGGACAGATCAATGAATGATAAAGTCAATAAAGAAAAACTGAGCTTAAATAGGACTCTAGTATAAATGGACCTAGCAGACATTTACAGAACATTCTACTCTGAACTACTGAATATACATTCTTCTCATCAGCACATGGGACATCTTTCAAGATTGATCATATCTTAAGTCACAAAACAAGTCTCAGCAAATTCAAAAAAATTAAAATACCATGTTTCTTCTCATACCACAATGGAATAAAACAAGGAATCAATTTCAAAATACAAAGTCATGGAAATAAAACAGCCTGCTGCTGAATGATCCCTGACTCAAGGATAAAATTTAAATAGGAATCAAAGATTCCTTGAATTGAACAAAAAAGTAGATGCAGCATTCAAAATCTATGAGGTACAGTAAAAACACTCCTAAGGGGAAAATTCATAGCCTTAAATGCCTACATTAAAAAGATAGAAATATCACAAATAAACAATTAAAGTAGCATACCAAGGAAGTAGATGAAGAAGAGCAAACCAAACCTACAGTAAGTAGGAGAGAAATATTATAACGAAGCTCAGAGCAGAACTAAATGAAATGGAAACCAAAAATATAAATATATAGGACCAACAACAATAAAAAATTGGTTCTTTGAAAAGACAAATAAAATCAATAGATCATTAGTCAGATTAACTAGAATTAGAAGAGAAAAAACCTCAAATAAGTTCAATCAATAATGAAAAAGGAGACATTGCAACTGTTATCACAGAAATACAAAATGTTATCTGTGAATACTACCTAAATCTCTATGTACAAAAACTAGAAAACTGAGAAGAAATAGATAAATTCCTGGAAATACACCACCTCCTAAATCAGTATCAGAAAAAATAGAAATTCTGAACAGAACAATAATGAGTACTAAGATTAAAGCTGTCATAAAAAAAAATCTCCTTACCAAAAAAGCCCAGGACCAGATGGATTCACAGCTGAATTTTACCAGACCTACAAAAAAAGAACTGATACTTATCCTGCAAAAAACATTTCACAGCATCGAGAAGAAGGGAGTCCTTCCTAACTCATTCTATGAAGCCTGTATCACCTTGATATCAAAGACAGAAAAGGATACAACAAAAAATGAAAACTACAGACCAAGAACTATTATGCATATTAATGTAAAATCCTCAACACAATACTGGCAAACTGAATTCAACAGCACTTCTAAAATATACTTCAAAATGATCAACTGGGGTTCATTCTAGGTATCCAGAGACAGTTTACCATATGTAAATCCATAAATGTGATTCATTTCATAAACAGGCAAAATCAATGATCATATGATTATCTTAATAGATGAAAAAAAAAAGCATTTGATAAAATCCAGCACCCTTAACTGATAAAAACCCTCAACCAACTAGGCAAAGAAGAAACATATCTCAAAATTATAAGAGCCACATATGACAAATCCACAAACATTGTTCTGAAAAGTTGAAATCATTCCTCCTAAAAACTGGAAAAACACAAGGGTGCCCACTGTCACCACTTCCTTTAAACATAATATTGGAAGTCCTGCACAGAACAATCTGTCAAGAAAAAGAAATAAAATGTATTCAAATAGGGAAAGAGGAGATCAAACTATTCCCAATCACTGATAATATGATCTTGTATTTAGAAGACCCTAACAATGTCAACAAAAGATTCTCTACAACTGATAAATAAATTCAATAAAGTCTCAGAAGTTACCAGAATTTCTATATAGTAGCCATAGTGAAGCTGAAAGCCACATTGAAGACTTAATATCATTTACAATAAATACAAAGAAAATAAGATATTTAGGAATATACTTAACCACAGAGGTGAAAGATATCTTCAAGGCCAACTATCAAAAGCTGATGAAAGAAATAAAAACAACACAAGGAAATGTCATCATTAAAAATCCATCATTTTTAACATCATTAAAAATCCACACAGCCCCGAATGATTTACAGATTCAACACAAACCCCACCAAAATACTGATATCATGTTTACACATCTAGAAAAAATAATCCCCCGCCTCATTTGGAACTAAAAAATAGCCCATATAGCCAAAGCAATCTTAAGCAAAAAGAACAAATCTGTAGGCATCACACATAGACCATTGTCCTATGTGAAGTATCTAAAGAATCAAAAAACAAACACTACATCCACTCTCTAATAATTGGGAGCTAAATGATGGGATACACAGGACTAAGTGAGGCAAAGGACATTAGAAACCAAGAAGGGGAAGGTTGAGAGGTAGTGTTAGGGAAAAACTTCAGTTACAGTGAACATTACTCTGGTGATGGACACAGTAAAAACCCTGATTTTACAGCCTAGGATTTGGGCCTGGACCAAAAACGTGGGTTTCCTGTGGTGGTAGATGTGCTCCACAAGTGCACTGTGGCTTCTACCCACACTGCACTCTCCTTTTAGTTTTGTCTGCATAGACACTCTTGTCTCCCAAGATGAATTCACAAATCTTCCCCTATTTCCCCCAAGCAACATGATTGAGTCCTATGTATCTGTGATCCAGCAACAGAGCCTAGATCACAGATACATAGATTTCCCAACTTTAATTCCTGGATGTAATAGGGAGAACTGTGCTTTTCCTGAATTGTGGCAAGTATTGGGAGACCCTTTAGAGACCCTTCTCCACTCAGACTCTTCTCCTTCCATTACCCTAACCACAGCTGCAGACATAGCTGTGGCAATACCCATGTGAGTCATCATGGATACTCCAAGGAATGATTGAGCCAGGGTTCTCAGGATGCTGGAATTGGTCAGAGGTATCTCATTTTGTTTGTTTGGTGAGATACTTTTGATATTTGTGGATGTTCATGACATCAAAGAGTAAGATATTTATTCTAATTTTCACAGCCTGGGTTTATTTGAACCCACCCTTCTTGAGAAGGCTTTCCAAAAGAATTGAGTGTTATATTTTAAGTCTTTGGACCCTTCAGCTGTATCGGCACTGAGAGTGTCCCAAGCCAAGTAATGCTGTGACTCTTGCAGACTCCTGGCAGTACTGCCTTGGTAGACATGAATAAGATATGGGAGAATACCCTGGATTACCAGGCGAAGCCTCTCACTCTTTTCTTCACTCCTTGTGTTGAGCTGCTCTCCTTGGAGGAGGAGTGACATGGGCACTGCCTTATGGTTGTCACCATGGACACACCTGAAGTCAGCCCAGTGCAGCCAAAGCCCACGGTGACTGCTGCCTGGCTACCTATGATGTTTATTCAAAGACAAAGGGCACTTTAATCAACATGTGGTGAGTCTTTGCCAGGACTGGGTCCTACCTTCCAGGGTATGTCTAGAAATGCATTTTAGAAACTAAGATCTGAAATCACGAGTTTCCAAAAAAAAAAAAAAAAAAAGAAATTATCAGTTTCAAGACTCTGCTTGGTATTTCATTTTACTACGGCTGAGCTGGTACCCAAGTTGCAAGACAGAGTCCTCGGAACTTCCCTCTTTCTTTTTCTCAAGTGTAAGAAGACTCTTCCTGCACTGAACTGCCTGTTGTTGGGTGTGGGTGGTATAGACACTGGCTTGGCTGCAATTACTGATGTCTCACTGGGTCACATGCCCCACAAAGCCACTGGCTCAAAGCCAATATGGCCCTAGGAAATGCGAAAAGACTGTAGCCTTTGTGGCCTGACTACCTTACAAACTTATTCTAAGCTCCAGGTTGCTTTCTGTCAGATAGTGGTAGGGCTAGCCAGAGCTCCAGCTTTAGGGCAGAGGATTTCCCTCTGGCCAGGCTTGCCTAAATGCTCCTTCTATGGATTCAGGCAGGATACTAAGTACCCTGTACTGTGCTCCTCTATGACAGGGTAGCCCTGAGTCCCAGTGCAAAGTCCCAGAATGGCTTTATGTCCTTCTCCTGGGGCCACAGATTTTCTTTCCACTTGGCACACTGGCATAGGCAATGCAAGACATTCTCTTCTCCCTATCTGTAGTGCTTTCTTCCTTGGTGTAATGTTAAAACCAAGTATTGTAATTGCTTGCCTGAGTTTTGATTCTTCTGAAAATACACGGATAGTTGTTGCACTTGGTGTTTGTGTAAGGAGAATGATGATTAGAGGCTTCTATTCTGCCATCATGCTCCCCCTCACTATTCCTCTTTCATTGTATTTTAAGAACACAGATCAAATTCTGTCACAGCAAGTCAATGGGCTTGTCTAAATGCCTTTTTTTAAGGCAAAATAAATGTTTTAATTTTTCTTATTTTTAATTGATGTAAAATATAACTTGCTTGAAGTAATTACAGTAATAATGTATCAGTAGGTTATAGCACATGGATAGGAGAAATGAATAAATGCTTTCACTGGTAGTTTGCTTGGCAACATATTCTCTGATTTCCCCTATTTGATTTTCCATAGTGGCCATTCAATACCTTTGCCACGCTTCTTCCCAATTTCCTTCCAGCCTCTTCTTTCTCATTCTTGTCCAATGACCTGGCTCTGAGAGGACACCAGATGGGAGTTACCTTAGTTACCTGAACATACACTTGTCCTTTTCCTTTTCCTCTAGACTCAGAGGATGCCAGGTCCCTCTTCCTATGAATTTGTTGCTGCATTCTTAGTCTCCAGAATTTTTCTCCTTATTGTATTCTCCAGGTCTTCTCTCTGACTCATTTACCTTCTCTAACTCTTCTGATTAGTAAAATGGGGGCAATAAAAACTAATTTACAAATGAGATCAAGCACAGAACCTATCTAAATGTTAATTTTATTATAAAGGACTATGTATCTTTTAAGAAATTGTCTTCATAGTCTAGGTGTTTAAATGTGGATAGATTTTACTGACTTCCTTAAAGGGGTCCTATATATACATATATATATATGTATTTGGGTCCTTTATATATATATATATTATATATATTTATTTATAATATATATATGATTTTGGCCTCTGAAATATCTACATAAGCACATAAAAAATAAATTCATAAACAAAAAGCAGAGAAGAAAAAGAAAATTAAGTGAGTGCCAAATGGTAAGAGGGAACTGCTGAGAAAGCCATTTAAAAGTTTGTAGAGATTTATTTACTGGATCATCCTTTTGGATTCTTTTTACACTCTACCTCCCCTCCCTCTCCCTCCCATCAGATGATACTTTCTTCTCCAGAGCTAATCAGAAGAATGTTTGGTTTATGAAGATACATATTTTAAAATTGGTAAAAATTGATGTATTGTCTTAGGTTTAAATTAGTAAATTGATATAGCATTATGAAAGAACCACAGGACATAAAAATGCTTTTGAGCAATATTATGAAGCATTACAGATGCTTTTTCTGGACTAGCTGCTTATTTCCTAAATAGATTTATCTGATAGCTTTTCTCATTTAATAAAACGATGAATTGGAAAAATATGAACAGATTGTAATAACCCAAAATAAATGAACTTGACAACCTGGAAGAGAATAAATTGCCAATAGACTAAATAATAATGTAGAATAACTTTGGTATGCACAATTTGTGTATGAGTAAGAAATAAAATTTTTGACATTTAAGCTTAGAACAAGCTGCCTGGAAGTGGATTTAAAAAAATTAACATTTTTAATGTACTAAAATAATGTTTTCTGTTAATATGTAGTCAAATATATCTTGCCTAATAAATTAAAATATCCTTTTTCTCACTTTCTTGCTCTCCATGTTCCTTTCTTTATTCCACTATTTCAAAAATAGATAGTATTTTGATGAGGATAACTATGAAGACTATATTCTATCTATTTTCACTTCATATTACTCATAAAAATGACCATTTTAATCTCTTTCTTAAATGTCTTGATTATAATGATATCTCTGAAAATAGAATCATCATCTTTTTAGAAAACTGCCATTTTCATTTTATGTTTTTTTATTACCTGTTTAATCTGCAAGTTACTTAAATCTCTAAGCCTCAGATGTCTTATGTATAAGAAGAAAATAACAACTCAAGAATGTGATAGTCAAAATGAAATAACATATATGAAAATGTATTAAAAATTATAAATTATATAAACTATATAAAACAAGATCTTTTATGCATAAGTTTTACATATTATCATTTCCGCACTGTAATCTTCTGGCATGGTATATTACAGCTCCAGGCTATTGAGCTTTTATTTTTAATTCACATATTTGGCATTGTGTAGAAACGCCCAATAGCCATAAACCAATTAAGCATGAATCTACTTAAGTGTTTAAGTAAAATTCTTAAAAAGCTGGTCTAGTCTTTCTGTATTTAACAAAAGAAACAAATATACAGAGAAGTAAAGGGAGAAACCCAAGGACAAACAAATAGCTTCTTGTAGGATCAGGATTTAGGGCACAAGTGTTCTGAATCCCTCCTACTGATAAATATTTTACTACTCCATATTGTCTACCTTTTCATAGGATAGGTACTGAAACCAGTGCCTATTATCATAGCGACTTAATGATTTAGTATTTTATGTACGATTTTCCAAACAACAAACCTTTGTTACATCATTGTGGTTGGGAAAGGGCATTTAAAGATAGAGCAAAACTATTGCCCTTCAGCAATCATGATGTAATAGAGAAACAAATATGTATGAAAAGAACTATAGTTAACTGGGATGTGTGCCTCAGTGGAAATATGTACAAAAGGACCACTGACGATACTGGAAGAGAAAGCAGAGAAGTCGTGGTCAAGGTAGATTTCCAAAAAAGGAGATATTTGACTAAGTTTGATAAGGAGTTTTCCGTGTGTGTGTGTCTCTGTGTGTGTGTAGGTGGAGTAAGAGGATTGGATGGAAATGACTGAAAGAGAACAACCCAGATACAAAAGTGTAAAAGTAGAGAGTGATCAGAAAGTCTTGATGTGTTTGTGAAATAGCAGACACCTTTATTGTCCTGGGCACATGGCATGAAGAGGGTCAGCAGAGAGGGATTTGGACACTAGAGCAGGTAGAGCAGACTGAGTAATGAAACAGAGAATCAAGAGTGAAGGCTTGCACAGCCATGTGGCACTCATACCGTGAAAGCCAGTGGAAAGCTATGCTTGAGTTTGGTGGAGGGTGATTGGCCTCCCTTGTGTATTTTTGTCTTGTTTTGGTTTTGAGTTCAAAAAAAATCATCCTGGAATAAAATGGAGGAAGAATTATAGGGGTAAAGACTGGAGTGGGAAGGCAAGTTAGGAGACTATTAACAGAAATGACAGGGACTTGACCTGAAGCAGTGACAACAGAGATGGGAGAAGAGATGACGAAAATGATAAAGGCAGGTATTGACATCCCCGTGCCTCAGGTGAACAGATTGGAGTGTGGAAAGCTAAGTCATTAGCCCAAGATCACAGTCAGAAAGGAGAAAAATCAAGACTGAAACATTGGTCTCTATTATTTCCAATGCCAGGGTCACCTTATAAAATCTATTCCCTTGGGAGGGAGGGTGCTAGGTTCACCTAGCATGGGGACCACTGTCTTAATCACTCAAAGGTACTTAATGATTTGGGAGGCATGGTCAAAGACAACACTATTTCTAATGTGTCCTGTGTCCTGGGTCTTTTTTCTGAAGTCTTAGTTCAGGTATTTTACTTTAGTAATTTCGTTTTCTTTTTTGACAAAACTACCACAGAAGTACATTCTATCTTCTTTTTGAAAATGCTATTATTAATGATAAAGTAGTATCTTTGAACCAATCTGAGTCCCTAAGGGGAAAAAAGAAAATGTAGTTTCAAATGCCTGCTTTCATTTTTTAAATAGACTAGTCTGCTAGAATTATTTCATTTATCTAGACTTTTCCCTTTTTCTTCCTTTCTTTCTATTTTTTCTTTCTTTTTACCTTTTTTTCATTCTTTCTCTCTTTTCCTCTTTTTGTTTTACTTTCAGAGTGGTGGGAAGTAATCTATAAAGATAATACAGGTTAAAAATAGTTAATAGAAATTTTAGTAAAACCAAAACCTTGGATAGTACTTGGAATTAAAAAGAATTTTTTTCATGTAAATGAAGTTTAAAATGTCTAATCTCTTCTTATGTTCCTGGGCTATTTAGGAAGAGGTTTATCTATTTTGTTTAGCTTCTCAAAGAGTGGGTCGGTTATTTTAGACAGTGGAATAAAGAATGCGTTTAGGAGATTGTAAAAATAGAGTCAGTGGTTATAAGCTGAATGAAAATAATAAATAAATATAAATTTATATTTATTATAAATAATACTTTGTGAAAATAATAAATAAGTATAAATAAATAATACTTTGTGTCTATATTACTCAGGATTCTCCAGAGAGACAGAACCAAGAGGATATGTGTGTGTGTGAGTGTGTGTCTGTGAAAGGCAAAAGATTTATACGATCTGAAGAGAAACCAGAGTATGAGTGTGTGTCTGTGTATATGGTGGGGGGGAGAGAGAGGTATTTATTTATTTTAATGAATTGGCTTATGTGACTGTGGATACTTGCTTGTCTCCAAATCTGATGAAGTAGGCTGGCCAGCTAGAGACATTTCAGTTTGAATTCAAAGGCAGTCAGTTGGCAGAATTCCTTCTTGCTTGGGGAAGGCTAGTCTTTCTAGTAAGTCCTTCAGTTGACTGACTGAGGCCCACCACATTTTAGAGGATAATCTGTTTTAATCAAATTCACTAATTTAAATGCTAACCTCAGCCAGAAATATCTTTGCAGAAACATCCAGAACATTATTTACCAAATACCTGGGCATTATGGTCCAGCCATGTTGACACATAAAGGTAAACATCACTCCATCGCCAAAGAAAGTTTTGAGCATTAAATGATTTAATATATGTAAAACACTTAGGACATTGTCTGACATGTAATGTTTATTAAATGCTGACTCCTATTAGCATTATTGTTGTTTCTAAGCAGTCACATTGCTAGAGTATTATCGGAAAAAAATGACTACTGTTTCACAGTTTGTATAAAAAATATTCCTTAAAAGGAGAAATGCCTCTACTGTTTAAATGGTAAGAGACATTTTGAAAGATCATGAAAAACAGCAAACATGATGTAGAGAAGTGCTTCCTAGCAAATTGTTGGATGTTTTCATTCAAATTGAAATTTTGCAGAGAGAAATACACTTATGTATCTATATCAAGGTAAATAGACTGGAATTTTTTCTTTTACATTGCTTTCTTTGGCACATCTTAGAGATACAACTCTTTACTTTCCAGTGGTTAGAAAAAGCTCAATTCTTCAAAACTGATTAGGAAAAGTGGCTTGATTCCTGTTAAAGTGAAGTTTGTTCTTTCTCTTTCTCTCTTCCTTTTGCTACTTCTGGGAAATCCACATAAAATAGAACCCTATCTGGTAAGACCTTATGAACAACATAGTTACTTTATTCACACTTAGTTCATTACCACCAACAGACAAAGTTAGGAAAAATATTAAGTTCCCAAGTGGATTTGGCTTCCCACCAAATAAATCATTCATGAGTATGCAAGGTTAGAGCTTTGCCTTCCCTCTCTGCACCTACTTCCTGGTAGGGTTCTTAATTGAGTGGCTTTTGCTGCTTGTATACTGATCTAACAGCTGGAGCCTAACACTCAGCCATCAGCAGTATCCTCTCTGACAGTGATGGTGTTCTCCCCTTTTTCATTAATTGTGAATTCTCTCAAAGCTTTTTAAATAGAAATAATGACTTGTAAGAAACTCTATACTCAGACTCTTTAATAAATCTCTTTTCCTAAAAAACTTTTCTGACTTTCCATTTATTTGACAACAGTTTGAAATTACTTTCTTTTATTATGAATCCCCTATAGACTTTGAATTGTTTTCTTTTCCCCATGAATCTTATGGGACTGTATTATATGCACACAGTTTTGTTGTTTGAGGTATGAGAAAGTATTACTCTGCTTCTCTTTTGTTTTGTGTTCTTTGTTTCATGGCCTTATTAATACGATTAAACTTAAGAAGGCCTGTGCTCAATTGCAATTGTAGTGAGCCTGGGTGGAAGCAGGTGACTCAGCATGCCAGTGTTGAGGGTGGAGTAGTTAGTGTTGATCAGCACCAGTTTTAGGTAAATTGGGACAAAGGGGTAAGGATGTCTTGGGTACCCATGCCTCAACTCTTGATTCTGTACTCCTCTCCTGTTCCCTGCCCCAGCCAATGCTCATTCACTGCATTAAGACATTTCTATCTCTGAGAAGCTAATTCTCATTCAAGATGATCTAACATCACCTCTTAATTTCCTTTATAGATGAGGCCATTTGGTGAAAGCAATATTTCACACAAGGCAGCATTCTTTGTTGCATATCCAACCCTCTGGGATGTTTAGGGTGCCTTTTTTTTATTTTTATTTTTTATTGAATCATAGCTGTGTACATTAGTTCAACCATGGGGTACAGTATGGGGGCTTCACATGCAATCTGAGATATTTTATCAACCTGATTGACATACCGTTCATGATATTTTCTCGTTTACTATATGAAAACATTTT
>CAUYON010153428.1:0-14313 GCA_963573935.1 Arctocebus calabarensis | reverse complement strand
TCGGTACTATCTCTCTTTTTGAGCTAGAATATAAAAGTCTTTTGCAGACAGCTTCGGGGACCAATTAACTTCATTAAATTATATCCAGTTATGTAGTGAACTGAACCACGGCTTGTCTGGGGCTGTCTAGAGCTGTGACAGGAGATGGAGAGAGGCAGAAAGGGAGAGATTGATTTTATATGTCACCGAAGCACACTGCAACAATATGCCAGCGTGACTTTCAAAATGGCCTTAAAATATTCCAAACTCAGGGAGTTTCCTTGCTCCTGAGTGGGAGTTGACAGACTGTCTGGCAGCGTTAGGAAGAGGCAGAGAGAAGCTGATGTCTACATCGCGTCCTCTGATAACATTCCGCCTCTTTGCGGCGTCTCCCCCTTAGAAAGATCCATCGATTTGGTGCCAGGTGTGGGGTGTGGGGAGATGTGTGTGGGGGTGAGCTCAGCCTCCCCTTTGTGCAGGGGACGGGATTTCACCTCACATCTGGGAGAACCAAACCGAAGGACGCTAACGCTCCCAAGGTCACCTAGAAAATGAGTGTGTGGCCTGGGAGCGTGGGAGAACCCAGGTGTCCCGACTCCAGCTTTGTGGTTGGGCACTAAATCATTTTCTCTCCTTATGAAAAAAAAAATTACTGGGCGGTGGGGAAGTGAGAGATTAATCCGACTTCCTCTTTCCCTTACCTCCCCTCCCCCTCGTGGAGATAAAAACTCAGGAAAGCTAAAGAGGTGCCCGCTTTGCAGTTCTTAATCTGGGTCCCCCCAATGCACCCCCCACCCCCGACACAAAGCATTGGGGTTCCCGGGGCTTCCGCCCATCCACCCGCCAGCCCAGGAGGTGAGGAGTGGTTCAAACTCAGCGCTCACCTCCAGCGGGTCCCGGGCTCCGCGGCGCCCAAGCCCCGCCCCCGCCCTTCCCCCACGGCCTCGGTACGCCGGCCCCGCTCCGCGCTCCCCTCTCCCGGTCGGGCGCACCCACCCCAGATGCCGCCTGGCACCGAGCGCAGCCGCCGCCGCCGCACTCCCCACTTGTATTGATCACCTCCCAGCCCCGATCTGCCTGCTCGCCCGAGCGCAGCGCGGCCAGCGCGCCAGCCCTCGGCAGCCCCGGGAGGAAACTCCTTGGGAGCGCCCTGTCCGGGGTGCCCTCTGCGCTCCGCAGTGTCTTCCTCGGTGCTTGGAAGGAGGAGGAGGAGGAGGACGTCTGGTCCCGGCGGGGAGGTGGAGCAGCGGCAGCAGCAGCCGCCGAGGCAGCCGCCGCCGCCGCCGGAAAGGGAGAGGCAGGAGAGATCGAGACTTGGAAACCCCGAAGTGTCGGCGACCCTGCACGGCAGGCTCCCTTCCAGCTTCATGGGCAAAGTGTGGAAACAGCAGATGTACCCTCAGTACGCCACCTACTACTACCCCCAGTATCTGCAAGCGAAGGTAAAGGGGCGCGGGGTGGGGGTCGCCGGGGAGGGGCGCGCGCCGCGAGCCCCCGCCGCCCCCGGGCGGAGTTGCTGGAAGGTTGCTAACTATAGCGCTGGCCTGGGCAGAGCCGGGCGGGCGCGGGGCGGCGGCTTCCCGGGGAGCGGAGAGCGGGGATCGGGTTACAGAAACCCGCGGGGGGAGAGACTAGACAGGAAAGAGCCGCCAGCCCCTTCCTGGCCCGGGCGGCCGGGAGGGTCGCGGCGCCCAGCGGCCGACGCCTGGAGTCCGCAGCCGGCCGGCTGATGGCGCGGCTCGTCGACCCCCCTACAGGGCCTCGCCCGGGGAGCAGTGACTCGTCGCTGCCCTCGGAGTGCTGCGGAGCCTGCGGTGCCCCTCCCCGGGACGCACCTCAGCCTCCCGCGCGCGCCCGGACTGGGCTTGGGGCGGGGGCCGGGACAGTTTCCTCCCCGCCTCCAGCCCTGCGCGCCCGCCCCTCTCCTCTGATCTTTGTGCGGTGTGGCACTTCACCTGGTTACTGATTTCTACTTTTACGCTGGTGTTTTGGGTAGAAAAGTGGCCAAAGTTCACTCCCCGTTCATTGAGGTCCCTTTTAGTCTCCTCTGTAGCTTTTACAAAGGAGGGACAATGGACAGATGACGGTGGAGAGAAAGAAGTGACTTAGTATTTAGTTAAAAAACAAAAAACCAAAAGTACCTTCTCTGTTTACCACAGATCGATTTCCTATGGCGCTTTCTCAAAAGTGGCCTCGGCACGTTTAGGTAACAACAGCTGATGACATGTAATTGCGACTGGCTTTCTGGGGACCCTGGGTACTTTGCTAGTGGGCCTATCTTATTTTATGATTAGAATCTGATGCCCTCTGAAATCATTAAAAAAATTATTTGGGTCTGTGAAGACCGGAGATCTCGCTGCTTTGGAAGCTTCTGCCACATGTGGGAGGGTGGACGTAGGGTACACCAGCCTTCCTCAGCCGGTATCATCTATCGCTACTCGGGTGTCCTTGTAGATCACAAAAGAATCAGGTATGGATGCAGCGTCTGAACTTTCTTTGGGAGGTTGTGATCATGCCCTAGTTGCTGGCGGACTGCGCATTTCTGGCCTGGTACAAAGAATCTCTGCTTCAACCTTGATGAGCTTTTCTTTCTTAGAATGTGTGGTCCATGGTGTCACCTACCAACAACATAGCCCTGTATTTGTCTGGGTAAAAAAGACACTTGTCAGCAGTGAGACCAGAAATTTCCTACCTTTCAAGGGCTTCGTTTTCACTCCACCCCTTTCCCATTTTACTTTGGGTCACCAGAGAGCAGCTAGCTGGTAACAGCAAGGATACCTCTTCCTTTCTCCGTGGTTCTCATGTATTTGTTTTCAGAAACTTGGGAGAGATGCTCATTTTCTCTGTGAGCTTCGTTATAGCTGTTCAAAGAAATTTTGTGGCGTAATCAATGCACTGCCTTTTAGATCTCTTATATATTTAATGCACTTGTTTAAATTATGCAGCATCGGGTGCCTAAAGGACAGCCCATTCAACACTTAACAATATGAATAATAAATACATTCAGGTGAAGAAGGCAAAAAAGGACATGTTTCTACAGGCACATTTACCTTACTAACTTTTATGTACCATTAGTAAGTTAGAAACCAAGTACGTAACGTTTAATATAGCTAATGCAATACCATTTGACTTTTTTTGCCCTGTAAATAATTGAAGAGAGACACAAACAGCAAAAGCCTGCTCTAGTAATTAGGGTCAGATCCCAGAAAGCTTTAGGGCCCATTTTCTGATAGTGTGCTTCCTGCATAAAGCATTTAATATTGATTTGTGTTGCGGTAAATGACATTCTCAAAACATATTTTGCTATTTCTGCTATGAATTCTGAAATCCTATTACTCTGAATCCCTTTGTTTCAGAGAAAGGTACATATACTCACTTGACCTATATAACATGGTATTAAAGTTTAGTAATTAATCTAAATTCCCTGTTGTAAAAGCATCTTGATTATCTCAGAGAGAGGCATCTTCTAAAAATGACAAATGATTACATACAAATTTTTAGGTAAGCAGAGTTTGGTACCACGGTAATAGTGTGAATCATTAAACAACAACAAAAGACTTTGGTTTGTAGTTAGTTTAAAAATGTTGCCTCCTCTACCTAAAGAGTTAAGCTTACTTAGAATCTGTTGTCTGCTGTCATGATCCTTCCCTCTATGTGTGTGTTTTAACCTTTCTGAAATATGGGACAGAACACATCACTCTGTTTAAAGTACAGTGCTGTGTTTACTAGCCAGAGTTGTTTTGAAACTTCTGTTTGGAAGCTGTATCAAAAACCGAGGAATGACATGATCATTTAAACAGAGATCTCTGATCAAGAGATAGATGTGATTTTCTTGAATCAAGTGAGAATAAATGGATGTGATTTCCTTTCATGAGAAGGGATACATGATACCAGTTAAAAGGATACTTTAAAATGTATTTTGTTGCCACAGTTTAAAAATTACATATGCCAAGCCATTCTTCTTATGTTAATGATCCAGTTAGAGTCTATTCTGTCAAATTTATTTTCTAACTTTTCCCCCATAAAAACATGTTACTTCCACATTTACTCACCGAAAAGTAACATCTAAGGAGCTATAGCAGTATAGCATAGATAGAGCACATCCGTATGCTCTGCTTTGACAGAAACAAAAAATCAGTAGAAAAAGTAATATGTCTGCATTAAATGTAAAGTAAATTTGAGGGTATTAAGGAAGGACAGGACATGGGTAGAAATAAAGGAGATTGTGTAATTTTCTTAATACCTTGGTGTAGAGTAACATAAATTCAAATAACCTGAGTTCACATGCTGCTAAATTTTTTTGTGGTTCTCAGTAAGGATGGTCTTATCACACCAGGTTCCCTTTATCACTTCTGAAATGTAGTTTGATGCAGCTTCCTCAACAAAAGCTCACCTAGTCTCAAAGGATTTTTTGAATTTCTATGCTATACTGTATTAAATTTAGTATTCACTTTTCTACTGCACAGACAAAAAATTAGTAATTTAACATTTCAACTGAAAGATTTGTATGTGTATACTTTCGATCAATGGCTGTATTGATTTCACTTATTGTACAGACAACCTTTGAATAATGGTCTGCTTATGTCTTTGCTGCCACTGGATGTATGCAGGTATTATGGGGATTAACATACTTATTCTATTTTTTTTTTTTTGGCAGAAAAAAGGATGTATAAAATTTTCTTTACCTGGTGATTTAGTTATTTTATATCAACAAAAGGCAATTTGACACATTTGTAATCTTTATTCATGTAGTTCTGAAAATCTATAAAATATAACAAATTTTTTTTGTATATAGCATTGTTTTCTATGCTGCAGAAACAGCTACACTAAGGAAATGTTTGTTTCTAAAGCAAAACATACATTTTTCTTTTATGCCAACTTTGTATATGGCAAATAGCATATCTGCACCTCACTTCAAAAATCTAAAAAATAATGAATGATATTAATTTGAGATTTCATTAATAAAGGCTACTAGGACAAAACATGTTTTCTGTATTAATCTTTTGCATACATTAACACATCGTAGAATTTCTTAACTCTTAACTCAGTTGTAGCCAAATGAATAGTATGTGAAACTCTATTTCTTCAGAAATTAGAAGTCATGATTTGATACATAAAACTTCTGAGTGTAATAATACGATTGGAAGTATAAAGGCATAATATTAAGACTTGGGATGCTTTTTGTCTTAAGAAGCAACCATGTTTACGAGATGAATAAAGTTTGCTTAAATATATCAATTTTGTAATGCAATATTTTACACTGATGAATAAACCTTATTTCCTCAGGGGAATGGGATATTGTGGCTAAAAGTGGTACTGGAAGATTCAAGGTCATGTAAATGTTAAAAATAAAGATGCATTATAATGCAACAATGTAGCACCCCTTTCTTCCAATAGGTATTTCTTTTGAATTTAACATACTCTTTTGAATTTAACAGTATTATATAAATTATCTCTTTCCATGTTGGGAGCCAAATCTTAAGCTACTAGAAGGAAAAAAGAAAAGAGAGAAAGCGACATAGGAAAGAAAATTTCTTCTCTTCACAAAGAAAAGAGAAGTCATTAGTATTAGTATAAGATAGCTAGATAGACTTCTTTGGCATTCTTGGGTTTGAATTTAAATTTAAATATGGGTAATTTCAATGTAATACACTTTCAAGAAAAAACTTTTTAATATCTTTACTGATATGTTTGCCCTGCCTTTGTGTATCGCTCAATAGTTCATCGAAATTTTAAAGTTACCCTAGCTTACTAAATTAGTTCTCAAATTCTAAGTTACAGATTTTTTGGCCAGAGACAAAGAGCCTTTTTTCTTTCCTTTTTCCTAAAAAAGGAGTTACCAGAAAAGAAAATCATTTTTTTTTTTTTTGTATTTGTTTAACCAATAAAAGTCACGTGAGATAGATCTGGAATGGAAGTATAAGTCCTCAGCAAACATGGGGTAGACTCTTAAAAATCTGTTTATTCTTTTTTAGAGGTGAAGAATTTATGTAGTTTGTCGTTGGGTGCTTACTTCACTAAAGTTTGTTTTCTCCAAGAATGATCTTGAAATCCCATGGTATGCGACTCTTCAAAGAGTATTAACATGTTCTTAGTTGATTGCTTGATTGCAAGAACAGTAGGTGCTAAATAAATGCTTGTTAATGAACTACTATTATTTAGACAAAAATGCATGCAGAATTTTCTTAGACCAGAACAATTCGTAGACCAAAAATCTGAAAATATGATAATCTACTGTAATTGTCTAATGAAATCGCAATACAGTTTGATTTGTGCTTTGACTTACTTTGTTCCTATAATGAGACCTTTCAAGTGTTTTATGAATAAGAATACTCAAATGAATTATATATCAGTTTGTCAATGATTAATTTATGGAATTGAAAGTGCCTTTTGGTGTAATTTTTTGAAGAATATGGGCGACAGAGAAAATCTCATAGCATTATATTGGGGGGGGGAATGTCATACACTGTGAAGCCCTGATTCAGCCCCTGTATGCCTCCTATGACCTGTGTGCCCCCTGTCTGCTCCCTCCCCAACACAACCTTAACTTATTCCTTCTTCATATTCGAGGATGTTCCCATTTATCGAGATAGTACAGAAATAGGCAGGGATGTCTCAAGTTACTCTTAAATGAAAGTGTTTTATTCAGATTATTGTAAAGAAATGTAATGACATGCTAATTATTTAAATGCAGCACTGTAATATTTGGTGTAAAAACTAAACCAAATACAGTATTCAAAAAATTGAACCCTGGGCATGGCGATTTTATGTGGGATGAATTTAAATGTTCTGATTTCTCTGCAGTTTCATTTTAATGCATTCCTAGTAAGACCTCATGGAACATGGCTGTGTCCCGCGAGAGGCAGCACTCCGATCATACAGAAGCCTGCCACCAGGAGTTAGGTCAGGTGACACACAAGCAGAATGTCTTCTGAGAATTGTGTGTGTTAACACACACACAAATTTGAGCATATACAACTTTGATAACAGATATGAAACATTTCTTAATCTAATAGATAAGAGGAGAGTAGAAAAGTGTAGAGGGGACGGTGACAGCTAAGCCAATGACAAACTGAACATATATCTTCCATAATCTAATTCTTTACTTTTGCTTAATGCAGCTTAGTCTCCTTAACATAATTATGTGAATATTTTAATTTTTCAAACAAGCACCAGAAAATAAGCACGTCAAAATGATAAGAAAGAATATTTAATAAAAAGGAGAGAGGAGCAAAAATCAACATCTAGATCTCCTAGGGAAGAAGAAATGTATAAACTTGAACATTATGATTCTGTCTATATTGTCTCCCATGTATTTCTTTAAAGGATGCATTGGTTGTTTTAAAAGATGGAGAATACCCATAATCTTCTGGATGAGGAATTTGAAAACTAAGCTTCTAAAAGAGATTGGATGCTAATGTGAAGTTACTTGCACATCAATCTAGCACTGTAAACATACAGAATCAGAGTTGGTGGATGATTCCCTACCTTGGCTGTAACGTCTGTGTTCTGGAATTAGGTAAAGTTTTAAGCCGGTGGTTTGTTGGAAAATTGCTGAGGCTCATGACAGGCTAAAACACTAGCCAATGAGTGGTATTCGCAGAATGATCCCAGGGCACCGTTCTGTCCACTTGACAGTGGGAAAATTTAGGGAGTGAAATATCTGGTCCCTGCTTTCCAGAACCTACATCTAGCAGGGAAGACAGAATAGACACAACATAAGAAATAAGCAAAGAATATTTACAAAATAGTCCACCCACAGAGGCAGCATACGAGCCAAGGATCTGAGTGACAGAGAGGCACTGAGATGTATGTGGGATTAAAAACTGCCATGTGTTTTGTGAGAAAAATAAAATGCTCATGAAAGCTACAATAAATCTGGGAATTTTAGAAGGAAATTGGGGTTAAAATAAATGAATGAAAATTATTTGAATTGAGGATCAGCATTCTTTTGTATTTTTCTGCTTTATGATCCTCTCGAGTACTTAGAATTTTAAAAGAATGACCTTTTTTGTACTTTATATCAGCTTCTTTAGTTCATTCCATATTATTATTTTTCCAGTTTTCTGTGTACAAATGTACTGTTAAGCCAACCCGTTAGTGTTGTGACAGCCTGGTAATGTAACCCTTACATCATGACATAACGGTTCTATACGAATGTTACTTTTACTTTTTTTGAACCATTTGAAATAATGTTTATTTCTCCTAATTCGTTAGTTTGCTTATGGCCAAAGGGAAAAATAAGTTTGAGGTTCTGTGCTGATGCTAATTAGATCACTGCTTGCCTGCAATCTATACATTGATAATGTGTCTAATGTAAGCTGGCATTTCTTCAGAAAATAAGATTTTAAAAACTATTCCTGATCTTCCATAGATATCTCTTCATCTGGTCATTATCTAGTTTAATTCCTTTACAATAAACTGTTATTCACCTCTGCAAGCGGAAGCTAGTGTTGCAGGAGTCATGTCCTCTACTCAGCCTCGGTGTGGGCCCAGAGTCCATCCCCAGGCTGCCCGTTGAACATAGGGAGCTCTGCAGTGGGGCTGCTGGGCCCCACATAAACAGTGATGTCAGGAAAAGGTTTTGTGCAACAAAATGAGACCATTTCATAGATGTCATAGTAACTTTCACTGGTCTTGAAAGAAAAATGCATCATTTTCCAAGCTCTGTAATTGTGGGCTCATTCACACATTTACCAGTCTTTTTTGAGACAGCGTCTCACTATGTCGCCTTCCATAGAGTGCTGTTTGTGGTGTCACAGCTCACAGCAACCTCCAATTCTTGGGCTTAAGCGATTCTCTTGCCTCCGCCTCTCAAGTAGCTGGGACTATAGGCGCCCACTACAATGCCCAGCTTTTTTTTTATTATAGTTGTCATTGTTGGTTAGCTGGCCCGGCTGGGTTTGAACCTGCCAACTTCGGTGTATGTGGCTGGCTCCGTAACCACTGTGCTACAGGTGCCGAGCCACCAGTTGTATTTTTTACGCATTGTGAAACTGAATACTCAGAATGGCCAAATTGGACAGGTACATCATGGAATACCATGCTCTTAATTTGAGTTTCTTGGAGGAAATCTAAGTTGCTAAAAATGAATTTTATATTACAAGCTTACATTTATATTATCCTCAAGTAACACTACACTATTCGCCCTGCTAAATACTTTTTCACCATGGTGATTTTTGAGTCGCAATTGGGAGTATTTGTACTGGAAAACCTCTAAAGCCTTCCTTACCCATAAAATTACAATAAAATTTTTTCATAGTTTATGTAGTAAAGTCTTAAACGTTTGGTCATAAGGAAAAGTTAAGTTTGTTAGAAACTTGTAATACCATCACTTTTACCTTTGTCTTCTCAACAACAATTTAGATTCATCACCAAACAGACTTTTGACAAATGCATACATTTATAAAAAGAAATTTTTTTTTTTTTTTTGCAGTTTTTGGCTGGGGCCAGGTTTGAACCCACCACGTCCTGTATATGGGACCGGTGCCCTACTCCTTTGAGCCACAGGCGCCACCCCTATAAAAAGAAAATTTTGCCAGAAAAATTTATTTCCAAGTCATTAACTGAAATACTCCCACGATCCCCTCTGTCTCCTACAAAGCACATTTCTGATTAATTTCATTGTTTTTTAAAATGAAAGTCTTAAAAAAGGTGCCTGATCTCAGCCTCTTCTTAGGTTTCATTCCACGTGATAAGTTGCATACTTTTATTTTAAAAAAAACAAACAACACAGAAAGGTTTGGTTACCAGAGAACTGGCTACTAGATGATATTTTTCTCTTGCTTTCTGTGACTTGTTCAATAAGCAGGTGTACTGTGACTTTTAAGTGAGTTGTGTTTCCTGCAACTTTTATTCCAGTAGTTAGCTTGTCAGTGGATGTTTAGAACTTAAAACCCATTTCATATATAGCTTGTTATACGTAATGATAGGGTCCCCAGCCAACCGATAAGAGCCTGTAGAAGCAATTTTCTTTGTAATTCATAAGCACTCCTCTACTAACCCTCCCATAGAACCCAAAATCACCACACCTAATGATGTTTCTTGTAGGAGGTGCATATTCAGACTTTGAATTCTACAAACCTATCCTTGCCTTCTTCTGGGGAATGGGAAGACAGCTTCCCTTTATAGTCCTTCAATAGGCCTTTCAGATTTTAGGATCATGAAAAGGGTTTTAGAAAGATAGGAGATAACATAAGCCAGGAGGTTGTGGTCACATAAGCCAGGAGGTTGTTGTCCTGGAGCTTGCCACTGAGGTCAGGGCCCGGGATCTCTCCTCACTACTTGACTAGCTCCCAATTCATCTGTTTTCTTTTCTCCACAGTTGCTACTCAATGGTTTTTTTTTCTTTTCTTTTTTTTTTTTTTTTTGCCACAGAGTCTCACTCTGTTCCCCAGGCTGGTGTGCTCTGGTGGTATCAGACTTGCTCATAGCATAGCAACCTCAAACTCCTGGGTTCAAGTGGTCCTCTCACCTCAGCCTCCCAGTAGCTAGAATTACAGGCTACAAGCACACTCCTCCAACACCCAGCTAATTTCTTCTAATTTTAATAGAGGTGGTGTTTTGCTTTTGCTCAGGCGGATCTTGAACTCTTTTTTTTTTTTGCAGTTTTTGGCCAGGGCTGGGTTTGAACCCACCACATCCGGCATATGGGGCCTGTGCCCTACTCCCTTGAGCCACAGGTGCCGCCCCCTGATCTTGAACTCTTGAACTCAAAGGATCCTCTTGCCTTGGCTTCCCAGAGTGCCCAAGTGTTAGGATTACAGGTGTAAGCCATCCCACCCAGCCACTTGCCATGCTTTTCATGCTGAATTTAACCACTGGCTACATTATTACAGCCTCACAGCGTTCTTTGCTCTGGTAACAAGAAGGAAATCTAAAAACAAAATGGAAATTATCCAATTCTGTCAGTTCTCTAATTTTTACTTTGTCCTGTTCTATTAATGGTTCATAACTCTTAGGGGAACTCAGACCTCCTTGAGAATCTGATGATGGCATATATTTCCATTTCTCAAATTTTTACCTAGAATCGGCCTGTGGAGCACAGGTTAAGAATCCTACCATGAAAGGAGGAAAAAGATGGAACCAGTGTGTGCTTAAGAGGATAATTCAAACTGGAGATCCCTTGGTATTTTGTTTCTGGGTTTTGGCTCAATGGCCTGTGGGACGTAGAGATGGACAATGCCCAATGTCCTCCCAAGGGGATGAAGTGCCTGGCCCTTCCTAGCAAGGGTTTAGATAATCCCCAAGTGTCTTTCTTTTTTCTCTTCTCTCCTGCTCTTGCTCGTTTTTTTCCTTGTACTGTTGAATAGCTCTGGACTTCCCAGCCTGACCACTAGCAGGGGTGTGTGCTAGTGAGTGATTTACCAGGGTGACTGTCACATAAGCCCCTCCCACTTGATCTGCCCCAATCAGGGGACAAATGTGTCTGGCTTAATTTGGCTCAAAAAAATCTTTGTTACCTCTTAATGGTGTAGATTATGATTAAAAATTTGCTCACTACAATTGCCCCTTTGAATCAGATTTTCTTTTCTGATTCTTCATTTTTGTATGGAAATTTTAAGTTTTATTTGGGAATGTGTAAGTGTGTTATAGAAGCAGAGACATGACATAATACTTTGAATGAAAGTGCATAATTAGCCTAATAGAAAGTATTTTAATGATAAATGCGTACTTCTAATGAGATTAGAATGTAACTATGACGTGGTCAATGAAGCCACTTACATTTTTTCCTTAGGTCATACTAAAAGTTAAAATCACATATAACCATTTTTTCTATTTCTTGAATATTTCACTAACCTGTTCTTTATCTAAAACATAATCACAAAAGAGTCATGGTTTTTTCCTAATTTGCAAAAGACTAACAAAAGACATGCTTCTTACTTGGTCATAGGCTCTCAGGCTATACTTTTAATAGCAGAAATCTTAAACATTGATTTTGAGTACCTGTTTTTAAAAATAGTAGATTATTTTAAAATGACAGTGGGTGATATCTGATGTTCTTTCCTACCCCTGTGTTTCTGACACGAATTTCAAATTCATGTTTCAGCAGGACAGGATGTTCTTCAGTGCACATCCTTTGAGCCTTCAAAATTTGATTTAACTGTGTGGTCTGACGATAGCATGTTGAGATAAGTACATTGTGATAGTAATCTGTGCGTCTGAGCCCTAATGAACATCTGCTTTCCAGGACGCCACAACAGCACCTTTTTTGTTTCCTCTTCCTTTGCTTCTTTGATATGAACCTTGTTAAACTCTGCAAATGGGGTCTTTTTTGTTTGTTTGTTTGTTTTTCAGCGTGCAGATCTCTTTTCTGTCTGTTTTTGGGGGAGAAAAACGTATTTTAAATATGAATGAATGCACTGGGAATTTAAAAGGATTATGTCGAGCACACGCCTATAGTTCTTCTGTTGACAATTGAGACATATATTAAAATCATCCAATTGGGATCATATAGACTAAACTACCTGGCCAATTTAATTACATTCAATAAACACTTACTGAGCAGGTGTTGTAGTGGGCTCGGGAAGATGCAGATTAAGTAATTAAGGCATAGTTTGTATCATCATAGAACTTAGTAAGATAATTTTCTTTATTTATTTATTTAAAATTTGTATTGAGGTAGAATGTACATACACTATAGTGCACAGATTTTTGATATACTCATGTAACAGCCACTCAGGTGGCAATAGAACATTTTAGCATCTAGAAGGCACACCCTTGTTTTTACCTACCAAGGTAACTAACTAGCCCGTTTTCTGTCTTTGTACATTGGTTTTGCCTATTCTTGGTCTTCATAAAGGTGAAATCATGTAATATGTACCCTGTTGTGTCTGGCCTCTTTAGCTGACCATTATTTTGTTTTGATTCATTGATGTTATGTGCTCAGTCGTTGGGTTTTTTTTTTTAATACTGTATAATATTCCATCAGAGAGCATATTACATCACAATTTAATTCTTTGCTCTATTATTGAGCATTTTGATTATTTCAGTTTGGGAGCTGTTATTAACAAAATTGCTATGATTATCTTATTTATATCATATGTCTAACAAAAGTACTTACTCCCAAGAGATGAATTTGTAGCTCATAGGATGTGTGTTTGTTCAGCTTTGGTAGATATTACCAATTTTTTATTCCTGCCAGCAAAATGATAGAAATTTAGTTGCTATAGATCCTCAATAAAACTTAGTATTTATTAGTCTTTTAACTTTACTTCTGGAGGATGATATCTTATTATGGTTTTAATTTGCATTTTCCTGATATTTAATGATGTCCACTTTTTAATGTATTTATTGGCCTTTTGGATATCCTCTTTTGAGAAGTCTCTTTCAAATTTTTTGCTCACTTTTAGTTAATTATTATTATTATTTTTTGAGACAGAGTCTCTGTTTCCCCCGGCTAACTTGTCATGGCATCAGCCTAGCTCACATTAACCTCAAATTCCCAGTTTCAAGTGATCCTCTTGCCTCAGCCTCCTGAGTAGCTAGGACTATGGGTGCCTACCACCACACCTGTCTTATTTTTCTACTTTTTTAGTAGAGATGGGTTTTCGTACTTACTTAGGCTGGTCTTGAACTCCTGATCTCATGTGATCCTCCCAACCTAGCATTACAGACAGTAGGGAGGCACTGCATGTTCTACGCAATAGAACATGCTGCTCCATGGGCCTTGGTTCCTTTAGATTTTTTCTTAGATGTTCCAAAATCTTGTATTTTTTGAAAGTCATAATTTTTTTGAGATACAATTTACATACTAAACCACTCAACTTTTTGGTCACTTTTTAAATTGGGTTATCTTTTTTATTGATTTGGAGGTTTTTAACTGTATTTTAAACAATTCTTCATCAAACATATGTATGGGAATATCTTCTAATTTTTAATTTTGTCTTTCACTGTTTTATTGATATCTTTTAAGAAATAGATGTTCTTAATTTTAATGAAGCCTGCTTGCCAGTCTTTTATGATCATTGCTTTTTGTGTCTAAGAAATCTTTGTTTACTTTAAAGTCATGAAGATATTTTTCAGCATTTCCTACTAGAAGCTGTATTTTATCTTTCTTTAGGTCTGTAATCCATTTCTAACTAGTTTTTGTGTTTGATGTGTTCAAAATTTGTTGTTGCTTTTTCTCATATGGATAATTAATTGATGCAATACCATTTATGGAAAAGACATTTTTCCCTTTGAATTTCTTTCTTTCTTTCTTTCTTTTTTTTTTTTGAGACAGAGCCTCAAGCTGTCACCCTGGATAGAGTGCTGTGGCATCACAGCTCACAGCAACCTCCAATTCCTGGGCTCAAGCGAGTCTCTTGCCTCCGCCTCCCAAGTAGCTGGGAC
>CAUYON010153427.1:0-35187 GCA_963573935.1 Arctocebus calabarensis | reverse complement strand
TGAATGATGTATGCAGGAATCGACTCCTATAACTTTAACAGCTGTAGAAGAAGACAAGATAACAGGAAAGGGGACTTCCCAAGTTGGGGTTAGGGAAGGTGAATTAGAGGGAAGAGTTTTGATCATGACTAGATCTTCAGGAGGGAAAAGTTCCTGTTTTAGTTAGTATGTCCCTCCCCACAAGGGGAGCAGGACTTTCAGGCATGATTAGGGAGGCATGAGAGAACAGCAAGGCATCCCAACTGCAGCTTAAAGGCTGGGAGAAAAATTTGGTAACCGGCTGTCCAGACACCCCTGTATAGTTATGGATTTGGGAGATAAAAGACCAGGGTTAGAGAGAAGTACAGAAAAGGTTGCTCCAGTGTCCAAAAGAAATTTTATCTCCTGGTGCTCCACTATATAAGGCAAACCTGGGGCTCTTGAGGGGTGATGACATAAGCTGGAGCCATGAGAATTTGCCTCAGGCACCCTCAGTCCAATAAATTAGTTTTCAAAATTGGTATGTCAAATGGGTAACTATTTCAGTAGCAGATTAAAAAAAAAAATCCTAGCCAATCAACTTATTATTTACTGACTTAAGCTTAATGCTTCATACAATGAGCGAGTTTTTTGGAGGCATCTGTCACCACGAGTTTTCTTGAGAGGCCTGTGGAGATTAATAGAACATGAGTGTGAGGTTTCTTCTTTATTATAGTTTTGGTAAAGTCTTAAAGTGAATGCGTGAACGAGGCTGTCATTTTTAGTCTGCATTTGAATGAAAACGTTCTATACTTTTTGGAGAGTCTGAGCAATTGTTACTTGAGATATTGATCAGCCAAGGTGGAATTAAATCGGTGCATTCTTTAATTTGATTATGCCATTGTTAGTTGCAACAGGGATGGTCTGATGTGCGTATTTTGTGTCTGTCCCTATTCACTTTAATCTCTTCTGAAATCATCCTGTTTTGATTGAACAAGAATTGAACGAGAATTCTCTCGTTGAACAAGAATTCCCAAGTAAATGATTTCTTTTTATGACGGAGGGCGCAGCTTGTGAGTTTTTCTTGCCTTCTGTCTATGGGAAATACCTCCTAAATGAAGATTGCTGTTATTTACTTTGTACACAGGACCAGATAGTGAATGATGTGGTGAGATCCTATCTCTGGGCACGTTTGAGATGAATTTTTTGCCCCCAGTGAAGACTTGCCATGTTTATAAATCAGTAATATTCTTCCAGAATCTCCAAAGAGCTGTGTATCAGTGATAGAGAAGGAAGTTATTCTAAATTTTCCCCCACCACTATATTTCTAATGTTGAGAAAATTACTCAGAGCGGTTTGGCAAAGAAGGCAAGTGAGTCAATTTGGATTGAGTTTGTGGAATTGTATTAATTCCACTGGTATTTGTTAAACTCCTAATGAAGGACCCAGCATCCTGGACACAAATCAGGACACAGGGTTATTTATCCTAAGGTAACTTACATATTATTAGAGAAGTAAGCTTGATCCTAGAGTTAACAAAAATGTTAAGACAAAGAAGTCAATCATCCTGCTTTTATTATTGAGAAGTTGTTACCATTTTGTTTAATGAGCTTTCCTAATTGGCTCTGGACCTAAAGGTTGAGAGCCCTTGAAGCCTAAAGCGTTCAGATAGGCCATGGTGTTAGCACTCAGCTCATTCAGTTCAGCCGCTGGTAGGTGTTGGTGGTGACAGAAGCTTTAATAAAAACTTATTTTAACGCAGTGTATTTCCTGGCCTGCTGCAGTCATAAAAGTGTTTACTCTCCAAAAATGTTTATTTTGGAGAAGAAAATGGCTTTAATATCAGGGAGGTGTGTGACTAGAAAACTGTGGATGATGAGTAGATATTTTTATACACATTTGAGGTTAAAAAGCTTAGCCAGGGTCACCAATGTGGATGTGTGTTGTCATGTTAGAAGTAGAGGTGTGTAGATTTAAGTAGAAAGGGCTTGGCAGTTGGGAAACAGGACTCAAGATTAGGGTAAAAGAACAAGCCCTCTCCCACCATGCTCAGAACTTAAATCTAAAGACCTAGGGCAGACACTGTTGTTTGTTTATTTATTTATTTATTTTTGAGACAGAGTCTCCATGTGTGCCCTGGATAGAGTGCTGTGGCGTCACAGCTCACAGCAACCTCAAACTCCTGGGCTCACACAATCCTCCTGTCTCAGTCTTTCAAGTAGCTGCGACTACAGGTGCCCCTGTCACAACAGCTGGCTAATTTTTCTATTTTTAGCAGAGATGGGGTCTCACTCTTGCTCAGGCTGGTCTCAGACTCCTGGGCTCCATCAGTCCACCCGCCTCGGCCTCCCAGAGTGCTGGGATTACAGGCACGAGCCACCGCGCCCGGTTACTTCTGCTCTTCTTAACTAGGTTTTCATACTGTTCTCAACATCTCTATTAGCAATGCATGTGTGTGCTTCTGTGTCATGACAGGAAGTATGTTTCTTCTTAGCGGTTGTCAAAAAAGTTCGGAAGCCGCGCCCTAAAGGTCCTTTAGATGTTGGGCTTCCCTGGGCCCCCTTGCTGTGCGTGCCCCTCTGTGGATGTGGTGTTCCCTGGTGCCCAGGCTGTCTCTTTGCTGAGTTTGTATGCCTGTCCAATGCAAAGCTGCCTAGCAGGTGATACCTAGCATAGGAAAAGTGTGAACTACTTAAAGTAGAGATTTTAAAAAATAGACCTCCTTCATTCAGTGCAAGAAGCCCAAGCCCTTTCATGCTTATTTTGGATTCATGCAGATCACTTAGTTTTATGAGCTCCTTAACTCAAAGGTCACCAAAGTCAGTGCTTTTATTAAAGGTCAGCATGAAAAGACCATGTTAATAATGAATGTCCTTTTTCCTAGAGTTCTCACATGGGGTCCAGTCGAGTGTAGAATATCAAGATCTTTGGAATAAAACAGACTGCAATTCACACATCCTGTTACTTACCAGCTGTGCCAAATTATACACACGTTAGGAAAGTCATCATTTTTTATGCAGAATTAACAGGACGGTGTGCGGCTTGTGTTGGAGGGAGACATGCATTGGGGAAATGTGTGCTAAAATGTTAAAGAATTGGAATATTTGATTTCCTACACTTCATGCTATCTAAGAATGTAATTTCCTAATTCCTTCTCTGTGAATTGACGAAAATGCACGAATAATCTGTGAGCGATCCATATGCACAGTTTTTTCCCCTCGTTCTTCTGTCTTGGCCAGTTTTGGTCTGTTGGCTACAAACAGTAGTGTCTGGCCTCCTAGTCTGACTGGCGGCTGAGAGGGGGGCCACTCTGATCCTCTGCACCTGCCTGGTTCTCAGCTGAGCAATGACGCTGACTATCCATTGGGAGGAGCTCAGAATGCGAACTCCCATTCTGGAGTGGAGGTGGGAGCAGTTCCCCAAGTGATGGGGGTCCCAGTCGGCAAAATGTCTTACTGAAGACCCTTCTTACAAGTGAATAGATTAAAGCAGCAACAACAAAAACATAGCTCACTTCTGAGATACTGGATGGATTGTGCCCCCCATGTCTGCATAATTTTAGTGGCTCCTGGGACAGAATTTAGAACAGTTCATGCTTAGACATTTAGTTGGGAATAACTGTGTTAGGATGCCTGTTATCCATTTCTTAAATACTAATTAAAGATTTGGGGGAGGGAGTTTGCGTGTTTAGTAGTGTGCATGTGTGTTGTGCTAAACCCTGTTCTCAGTGAATTGATTGGTTTTTTTACATTTTTATAAGCCAAGAGTGGAGCCAAAATTGTACCAGGTCTTGTAAAGGTGTCACGAGCTACCCAGTGTTTCCATGTCATGGGACAAGTAGACTGTGAAAGAAGGAGCAGGGAAAACAGATCAAGTCTTAGGACTGGTCTTTTTAAAAGAACTGTTATTGTACCTGTCCATAGTGATCACTGAGAAAGAATCCAAGTGGACCACATGTGAGCCAGTCAGCGGGGATTATGGACAGCTGTTAGTCCATTCTGTGCTGCTATGTCAGAATACCACACACTGGGGATGTTAGAAAGAAAATAAGTATTTTTCACAGTCCAGGGGAGGCTGGGAAGTCCAAAGTCAGGGGCTTGCATCTGGAAAGGGCCTTCTTGCTGTGTCTTTTCAAGGTGGAAGGTGGGAGGACAAGAGAGGAAGGGGGCTGAGCACGTCCTTTTTACCAGGAACTCACCCCTGGGATAACTAACCCACCCCTGGGACAACTAACCCACTCCCACTATAATGACATCAGCCCCTCCTGGCTCACTCACCTCTCCAAAGTCCCACCTCTCAACACTCTCGCACTGGAGATTTTCAGCATATGAACTTTGGGGGACACGTTCAACTCACAGCAGACATTTCCGGGGCTTGCCACAGAGCCTCTCTGTCCCCATGGTGCCCTGAGTAAGCAGGACTGGATGACTAGGAGGTGGCTGGTGTCTGCCGTGCTTTGGGCGTGGCGTGGAGTTGGAATGTACCTCCGGACCAGATGTCACCAAACAGACATCTGTACACGCCCCTGCAGTTGTAATTTCACACTCTTTGCTTGGATGTTTGATGTGGATTTGACATCTTGTAATAATTTAGTAATAATCTAGAAGGGGCGAAGGAAACCCTTTTTGTTTTGGAGAGAATGGCTTCTCAGCCCAGAGGTCATACAGGTAATCGGACAGAATTGGGACTGGAACTCAAGTCCCTTCCTTCTTCTGCTTGTAATTTTTTTTTTCTGCTGCACATAGTATTAAGCCCTCCCTGCCCCCACTCCCCAGTAGAAAATTCTGAGCACGTTTTATAAGTGAACTATAGTGCCACGAATCACAGCCCTTGGGAGTGTGGTTCTGATTTGTATTAAAGCCTCCGGGCCGTAGGTATGAGAGGGGGTTATAACAAGTGTGAAAACTCAGCCTTCTGTCGTTGGAAAGTTGGCTCAGGCTCGTTTCCTGTGGTCAGGTCATGTGAATGTTGGGATGGGGGCGGTGCCTGTGTGGGGCTGGGAGATCAGTGCATGTATTTGCTTTCAAGTAAAGGAGCTGACTTTTTTATATATGTACAACTACATTTTACTTGTGATTCCAGCCTGTCCGGCGGGTCTGGAAGGTCAGTCGCTGGCACCAGAGTTGGCTCAGTTTGTTTTTCATTGTTTGCTCTCGTCTCTATGCTGTGCGAGGTCATTGGCTTGCACACAGTTCCTGCTTGCTGATGTTGCTGGTGTCTTCCTTTGAACTTGAACTTGACTTTGTTGATTTCCAGAAAGAGCTCTTGTGGGCTGGTGGCGGTGGTGGTTAATTCTTGTTTTGGTGTTTTCTTCACTGCTATAGGGAACTACCGTAGCCGGGAGGGGCAGTCTTCCTGTGATGTTCTTATTTGCCGCCTTGAGTGAGGAGCCTGCAGATTATCTAAAGATAATTCCGTCTTTGCAGCTGTTTGCCTCTTGTGTCTTAATAGGTGGTAGGGCTGGGACCGTTTCCTGGGTAAACTCTTCTTGCTAAAGAATGATTTTTTCACAACCTTAAATGCTCATGATTAAAAAAGCATAAACAAGAAAATAGGGATCTGAGCTAAGAGTGAATGCTGGGATCTTTCTGTGGGCTGTTGGATAATCTAGTCTTACCTAGAAAATTTGAACATAGACCTTTGGGCTGACAGCAGGCCTCTATGAGATGGAATAAAAGTTATGTGTTGTTATAGTGATTGCTATTGAGTGTTGTGTTAGGAAGAGAGCTTTATAAGAGGCTTTCTCTTTTGCAGGCATGAGCTATATATATATATATATATAAAATAATTTTATTAAATCATAATTGTGTACATTAGTACAATCATGGGGCACAATGTGCTGACTTCATATAGAATCTGAAATATTTTTATATATTTTTTTCTTAAGATGTATTGAAATGCTCAACTGTGTCTGTCAAGCTCTGAACAAGTTGCCCTTTGCTTACCTTCTTAGAAAGCCTTTTTATGTTTTGTAATTTTTATCCCCATTATTTTATCTATGCTCTGTTCAGGGTCTGGGATCCTGCATTTTCTTTGAAGATATCCCATTGTGATAAAATGTGATTATCCAATGAAGAATATGGAACTGATGTATATTTTGGAATATTTTGTGATGGTCTGAATGTTTGTCTTCCCTGCCTTCTCCCAAATTCATATGTTGAAATTCTGAACCCCTAACAGGATGGTTTTAGGAGATGGGGTCTTTGGGAGGTGATTAAGTCATAAGACCAGAGGTCTCATGAATGGGCGTAGTGCCCCTGTGACAAGGGACAAGAGAGCGTAGTCTTGCTCTCTCTCTGCTCTCTGCTTTCCACCATGTGAGGACACAGCGAGAAGACTGACGTCTGCAAATCAGGGCCACCAAATCTGCAGGCACCTTGACCTTACAGTGTCCAGATTATGAGAAATAGGGCCGGGCGCGGGGGCTCATACCTGCAATCCTATCACTTTGGAAGGCCAAAGAGGGAGGATTCCTTCATGCCAGGAATTTTAGACCAGCCTGAACAAGAACAAGACCTCGTTTCTACAAACAAATTAAAAAATTAGCCAGGCATGGTGGTGGGAGCCTATGGTCCTAGCTACTGCAGAGGCTGAGACAAGACAATGGCTTAAGCCCCGGAGTTTGAGGTTGCAGTGAGTTATGATAATGTCAGTTACGATAAGGGCAATGGAGTGAGACCCTGTCTTTAAAAAAAATAAAATAAATAAAGTCTGAGATGTATATTGGGATGGTAAAAGTTACTCGGTTCTTGAAAATTAAAAAAGAAATAGCAGAATTGTGAGAAATAAAATGTTTGTTGTGTAAGCCGCCCAATCTGTGCCGTGCCTTACAGCAGGCTGAGCTGACTGAGGCATACTTTATTTTAGCAAAATAGCACTTGATTCGAAATTGCTGTGCTGGTACAAAGTAGTGGATATAAAAAAAGAAAAGCTAGACAAGCAACCACAGCAACATGGCGCTCTGCCGTGTCCCAAGTTTAATTTGCTTCTTATTCTTGGTGGGGGTTACAAGAGCGAGTCTCCTGGGGGCACCCTCTGTTCGAATTCCCAGCTCTCATCCTATCTGAGGAGATTGCAGCACCTCCCCGCGCCCTGGGTGCTTTCCTCTTGATGGCCTTGGCTTGTCCTGCTGCTGACCCGCCCTGGCCTGCTGGGCCTGCATGTGAGCAGACATTGGGGGGGAATCTAATGTTGACTCAGACAAATGGATCACACATGCACACATATCCACGTATTCTTTTTTGTAGGTGAATTCGCAGTGTCTTTTCTTCTGCGAACAAGCATGGGATCCTGTTATATTAACATAGGGTACTCGTCTACCTTCTACATGTTCATTATGAATTCATATTCAATAGAATTTTCAGGGTAGGGTGTAGTACTCAATGCCTGTAATTCCAGCACTCTGGGAGGCCAAGGCGGGTAGATTACCTGAGCTCAGAAGTTCGAAACCAACCTGAGCAAGAGTGAGACCCTGTTTGTACTACACATAGAAATATTAGCCAGATGTTGTGGCAGGTGCCGGTAGTCCCAGCTACTTGAGAGGCTGAGGTAAGAGGATCTCTTAAAGCTCAAGAGTTTGAGGTTGCTGTGAGCTGTGATGACATAGCACTCTACTGAGGGTGACAAAGTAAAACTCTGTCTCAAAAGAAATAAATAATAGAATTTTCAATAGGAGTGATAAATGCCATCCTGAGTAATGTGGGCTTAACATTTTTTAAAGTATTCTGTTTTTGTAGCTGAAGGGCGTGATTTCTACCTGTGTGAATATTGGTGACTATAGAAAGTGGACTAAGTGGGTGTTTCTGCACTTGGGGTCCGAGGAGCCTTGGGGCCTGCTTAGCACTGACACGGGAAAGTGGCCGACTCTGCCCACACCTATGAGGCTCTCTGCCCACCTCGTGGTAGGCCCCAGAGCCCCTATTCTCGTTTCGGGGAGCACAGCCTTGCACTGATGGGGATGCAGGAGAGAGAGAGAGAACTTGAGTGTGTGAGAGAGGAGACCGAGGGCCCTTGGTGCCCCTCTGGGTCTCCAGTGTGGTGCCCTGTGTGCACCTGTCAGGCCCCTGCACCTTAGGCCTGGCCTAACCCCTTCTTTCCATCCTCTTCCAAACTTGAAAGGAAGGTTAGACTGAAGTACTTGAATTGCTGGATTTTTTTTTTTTTTTGCATATACATTTTTCTAAATAATGCTAGAAAGTTCCTGCTGGGGCCAGGCATGGTGGCTCACACCTAGCATTCTGGGAGGCCGAGGCGGGCGGATTGCCCTGAGCTTGGAGGTTGGAGGTTCGAGACCAGCCTGAGAGTGAGACCCCCCACCCCCGTCTCTCTTAAAAAAAAAAAAAAAAGCCGGGCCTTGTGGCCGGCGCCTGTAGTCCCAGCTACTTGGGAGGCTGAGTCAAGAGAATTGCTTGAGCCCAAAGAGTTAGAGGTTGCTGTGAGCTATGATGCTACAGCACTCTACTGTGGGCCACAAAGTGAGACTCTTGTCTCAATTAGAAAAAAAAGTTGCGGCTGGAATAGTATGTTTTATTGTTGAGTCCGCCTGGCCCGCGCAGGACTTCAATCACCAGGTGGTTTAATGTTAACATAACACATGTCTGCGTGTATACGCATGCACTTGTGTGCGCACACACGGACACACGCCCCACGAATACAACTCATCCACAGCACGGCACACGCCGTCCCTCGCCTTCCATGAGGATGTGATGACTTGAATCTCTTTCCTTTTGGTTTCTGTTGTCAAGAAAATACTTTTGACTCTGTATTTCTGTGTTGATTACTGGCAGTTACGTCTGCGGATCCAGGAGGATGTTCTGGATCTGGTTAATCAACACACATCATTAGCCAGACCGCAGGGACTTACACCGACTTTGGCAAAGAGTTGAGTAAATATCAGAGCGAGGCTGATGATTGGTGAAGCAGACACTGAGAATTGCGTCACAGGAGGAAAGGACTTTTAGACAAGAACCAAAAGGACTCCCATTCTGGAGCTCAGAAAATTCCTGGCTTTTTCCTTTTGGGATGAATGACAGTATATCTTTATACCGAAGAGCAATCCAGTGTGTTACAACACACCTGTGCCTTACGTCCCACCGGCGCTGTTGGTCACCCCTGCGGTTGCCAATCCCTGTATGACTGACGGTCTGGAGGTTTTGGATCTTGTGGCCTTTGGCTCCTTCCCCGCGCCCTGGGTGCTTCCATCCAACTTTGATCCCAGGACTGCTGTGTGCGGGGGCCCCCTCTGACTCCACCCACTCCCCTCCCTTCCAGATTTTCCACCTTGCACTCTGCTCCTCCCCTGTGGTCAGCCTGCTCTGCCCTGGGCTCCCTCGTGCAGGAGTGGGAGCGCACCTCCTCCCAGCCCCCGGGTGCTGCTGGGGACCCTGCCCTCCTGGGCACATTCAGATTGTGACTTTTCTCCTCCCTGGTGCTTGGAGGCTCATTTCAGTCACAGCCTGTCTTTGCCCTTCAGGACTGTCATTCCCTGACTCGATGGACCTTCTGCTGCAGGTGTCAGTGTTTCTTTGAACTCACGGTCACTCCAGCAGCAGTTAGAGCTGGGTGCCGGCTTAGCCTGGGACTGGAATGGCCACTTGAGCTTTCTGTGACACGGACGTTCAATCCTGAGAGGAGTTTCCTGGGGTATGGGTATGGATCCCCTGGAAGTCTAGAGCGTGTTAATACCAGGACCTGCTTCTGAGCAGAAATCCAGAGATCCCACTCACTGGCCAGAAGGTGCTGTTTTTCGTTCATCTGCACACGGGTTATCTCAGGGCACATCAGGTTCTTCCCTTTCTGGGTCCATTTCCAACCCTTTGCTCCTGCCCGAGCCTGCCTGAGCCTGTCCACACCTGCCCCTGCTCTTTGAGTCCCTGCATTTCTGCTGTGTGCTTGTCCGCCCCTAAGCCTCCTTCTATCTTGGAGGCCTGGGCGCCCCCCGGGCTGCTGGACTTGAGAGTGGTGCCAGAGAAAGAGATGCTCCTGCCTCTATAAGGCCCCGATCCCCTTACTGGGGCCTTAGCGCCACCTGGAAATGAACCGTTTTCCTCATCAGCCCTCTGCATCTCTCTGATGACTTTTCCAACCTTCCCCACATTTCCTACATCTCCAGTTTCGTGCTCAGCCCCATCCCTCCCTCTGATCTCTCCTCAGCCCACGTCTTTCTGCTGCTAATAGGACGGTCCCGGGAAGGCCACTCTGATCTCCCTGCCGCCCGTGCAGACCTGCCTGCTCCTGGCCTGCCCTTCTCGTGTGCGTTTCTGTGTATAGTGAAGGAGGAATTCTTCTCGCTTTCTAAAGGTCAGTTTCTCCTCTGCCATCCTCACCCACCTCCCATTCCAACCCCCGTCCTGCTGTTTCCTTCTCAGGAGCCTTCAGGAATACTCAGGTCTGTAGCCTCTAACACAAAAATCAAACAGAGCAAACAGTCAACCCAAACCTTTCCTGTACCCTGATCTTTGGGCTGCCACTTTCTCTGTCCTTCTCTTGATTAAATTTCCGGGAAATGTCTTCTGACTTCTTCTTGGTATCTGTCGCTGCACAGCATATGATCATGAACTTGGCAGCTTAACTGGCACACATGAGCATCTCAGTTCTGTGTGTTGGGAGTCTAGACACAGCGTAGTGCTGTGCTTTGGGGGCCCCCCAGCCTGCAGCCCAGGGGTGCTCCAGGGCTGCGGTCTCATCAGAGGCTCAACTGCGCTTCCAAGTTCATGGGAGTGAACAGAATTCATTTCCTCACCCTGGCGGGACCTGGGTCTCCTGCAGCTCCCTGCCACACGGGAACTTGTCTCCTCAGAGCTGGTAAGGCAGGGAGAGGGACTCCAACACGGCGTCATCACAGGAATGACATCCGTCACCTTTGCCATATGCAGGTATTAGAAGCAGGTGACTGGTGAACAACAGGCAAAGAGGAACCTGTTTGCTTGTTCCCCATTCACTCTTCAGACCACTCTATTCTGCTTTTGTGTCTCTCTCACTTTATTGAAGCTGATACTGGAGAGGCAGGATCAGCTACATCATTGACCAGGCCCAGTGCGAAGGGAAAGTAGTGGGCTCTTTGTTCAAAAATGAAGAAATTTCAAGATGGGGATAGCAAAGCAATAAACCAGGTGTGGGGCCACCTGAACCGGGGGGCGCCTGAGCCCAGAAGCTGTGAAGGTCCTGCGCCCACGAAGTCACCACCCTGTCACAAGGACTTGCACTCTCCCTGCGCTTCTGCTGCACCCTTGCGTGACCTCTCAGCAGTGTTTGCTTGCTGGGACGTCTTCCTTTCTGGAACATTCCCCTGTGAGCCCCACAGAGGCACAGACGCTCTGCTCTCCTGGGTTCTTCTCCCTCTCGACAGCCCCCTTCAGGCCCATTTGCAGGCTCCTCTTCTCCCCCGCCCCTTGCTGTGTGGGTGTTTGGGGAGCACCTCTCTCAACCTGCTGGGTAATAGCAGCTGTGTCAGTGGCTTCACTCGGTTGTAGGGTTTTGGCTTTCCCATCACAGATCCAGCCTGTACTTGCCTCCTGAGCTCCAGCACCAATGTCAGCCACTTCCCTTATCTGTTCCTTTACATGGTCATTGGAATATAAAATGGGGCTCGGCGCCTGTGGCTCAACGGGCTAAGGCGCCAGCCACGTACACCTGAGCTGGCGGGTTCGAACCCATCCCAGCCCGCCAAACAACAATGACGGCTGCAACCAAAAAATGGCCGGGCATTGTGGCGGGCGCCTGTAGTCCCAGCTACTTGGGAGGCGGAGGCAGGAGACTCACTGGAGCCCAGGAATTGGAGGTTGCTGTGAGCTATGATGCTACGGCACTCTATCTGGGGTGAAAGCTTGAGGCTCTGTCTCAAAAAATAAAAAAAAAAAAGGAATATAAAACAAACCGTTTTATGTTCTCCGAGCTACCAAACTCATTTCTGCTCAGCTTGTTCCGTTCCAGCAGATGCCCGGCTCTGTACACCGGGCATTTGGATTTCTACCTGCGTCACATTCTTGCTCTTGAACCGACACATCTGACTTGTGCTGGGGGTTCTGTGCCTGCTCAGGGTTCTCCCTTGGACTGTGTTTCATCAGGATGGTCTTCTGGACTTCTGTGGTCTGTTCTCCCATGGCCACCGGGCTTCCTCTGTTAAAACCTGGCACACTTCGTAGCTACTCATTTATTAAATGTCTGCTTCCCTCGCTGGAATATAAGTTACCATGAGAGCCTGGTAAGTGTGGATAAGTGCATTGCAGGCAGCATCATCTGAATTACCCTATTCTTACCCCAGCCGTATTTGGATAATATTTGTATTTTATCTTCTTTAAGCAGTAAGTATCGAGGTGGTTGTGGTTAGAGATCTACATCTCAAATTCTCAGGGGCCCTGTTTCCTCATGAGCCTGCGAGGTCTGCTTTGAAAAAGCATTTGGATGTAAAATATTGAAATATATTAAATATTTGGAAGCTTGATCATTCAGAGACAAAATGTGGGCCAGAAGAGGAAGAATGCTACTCAAGGAAGATGCTACTAAAAAGCAAAGGCTTGGAGCAGCCTCATTTTAAACAGTAGTCAGCAATAAGCAAACAAAACAGTAAATGGATTTGTTCATCTATAACCTACTGAGGTTCAGACTTCTGATCTCAGGACTCCTGTAAGTCCTCTACCAAGGTCTCAGGACCCCAGTAAAAAGTATTTGAGGATCCTAAACAACTTTTGTTAAAGTTATGCCCATTGATATTTACTATAATAGAATTGTTTTTCGGCCTTTTGGCTAAGATCAGTGTAGTATCCGTTCTGATCAGCTTACTATATTAAATTAAAACTTAGAAATTACAAAAATCACTAAAAAATAACTGAAACTTTAAGAGTAATTGAACTTTATTGAAACCTTAAGAGTTATTCATAACAATAAACTTGTTACATATGAACAGAAAGATCATTTGTACTGAAAACAGCCTTTCTAAAACATAAAAAGGTATGAGACAGATATTTTGTCATTTTATTGTGCATATCTCCTTAATAGTTTTTTTAAAAGGAAAACTATTTTCCAAGCCAAGAAAAAAAAATTAGTGAGAAAAGTGGCATTGTTTTTCATTTTTGCACATAACTCTTGTTTCATAACTGGTTTTAACAGAACATAGCTAAGTCCTCTTATCTGGTTCTGTGATCAATCTGTGGTAATAGGTTGTTTTGGTCACGGTATATGCGGAAAATCCAGCCTCACACAGAGACATTACTGGCAAAGGTAAGGGAATTGAAATCACTTTTTCAGATAAATGTGGCTATTCTTCCTTGATGACACATCCAAACTTAACAAGTGGCAGTGTCTTAAAAGCTGGTGACTGTGGATTCTGAAAGAATAACAATGTAGTGTCACGTTGGTGCATAAAATGTCTGGGTTTGTCTTACATTTTGAATAGTGCCATAAAGGAACAGTTACAATATGTATTATAATAATATAATAGTTATAGTATGTCCATAGAACGGCATATTTTGCAACCATATCGAAAAATTATTTTTATCACAGATGAACTGCTATTACAAATGTAATAAATTATCCCTTATGATCCTAGCTTTGCTAAAAAATGAAAAGCAGAGTATGTTTTTATTAATTGAAAGGAATTATATCAAATATGGGTATGTTTAATGATACATTCATGAGTGATTTTATTTTCTTTATCCTTTTCTGTATTTCCAAAATTGTATATGATCAGCAGTTCATTGCTTTTAAAATCAGAGGAGAAAATAGGTAGATTTTTTTTTTAAAGACAGAAATAAGTAATGTCTATTAAAACTGTTACCCTTATCCATAGTTTGTCTTTTACATGTAAAACTCCAGTATTTCCAACTAGTATGATAACAAAGATCTGTTTCACCCACGTTTTTATTTGTTTACTAGACTAACATAACCTTTCTGTGAGTGTTTTAAACTTCCCAATCTTTCCCTTTTTCTTTTCATAGCAATTCATGGATTTAGTAGAGAAACTTTAAGAGTTATTCAAGAAAAGTTGACCTTTCACATCTAGCAGAGACATCATTTGCTTTTCCTCATTTCTGTCATAGCTCGAACACTGTTTCTTATCCAAGTAAAAGGCAAAAAGATACCTTGTTACAGTGTTAATAGAGGAATAACCTGGAAATTAGCATGTGGTCCACTTGGGAGTTGAGACCTCTGAGTTGTTGGCCAGCAGTGTGAGTATTGCATATTTCTCTTCGTCGGTTTTATGGCTGGAAGTTGAAGTGGCTTCCGAACTGGCCAGGGCAGCTCAGATCTGGGGATTAGTTCCCCCCTTACCCCTGGGTTTAGGGAAGATGCTTGCCAGCTATTAATGTGGCTAACGTGGTATTGTCATAAAGGTGGCCACTTTGGGCTTTTGTCCTCTGCCTGATTCCAAATTCAGTGATGGTCTGTTTTCTGCAAAATAGAGCATTTCATTGTGTTTGGATTTCTTTGTTCTATGTTTCTCATGATATAATTAAGGGATTATTAAGATGTCTGTAGAAGCTACAGAGCATTCCCAAAGCAGGAAATGAGCAAGCTGCTTTTACCTACCAGTGAGGCCAAAGCCAAGGTCGATATCACACTGGCCTTTCCAATCAAGTGCGTACTTCACAGTTTTAGTTTTAGTTAAGGTGTCAGTGACTCTCAGGGCTCGGAATCTCTCCCAAGACTGTTCACAAAGGCACCCTTCCCTTCACAGGGTTAAATGCTGATGAAAAACTACTTGATTGCGCATTTTAATACTGCTTTGCATGCAAAGATCGTTCTGTCCCTGCTTAAAACAATTGAGGTTGGTCTGCTTGAGGGCCTCTGTAATGGTTAACACATCATTACCTTTGGAAATGTTCAAATCTAATTTCTGTCCGATTTTGTGTGTTGAACGTTTTGGAAGGTAGCAAATGCCCTCTGCGGTATACCTGTAGTGGTTTCTTCTTTTTATTGTTGGAACCTCTATTTATGCTGAGTTACATCTTGGGTCTGTCAGTGTCTTATGTGTCAGAGGGGGTTGGGACGGATTTGCAGATTCTAAATAAGGAATGAGGAGCATCATTCTCGGTGTATTTCCATACCCACACAGCCCGGGGGCCGGGTAATGAAATCTGGACTCCCTGCCATAATCTGGTTCCTGATGCATCGCCTGTCTCCGCCCCTGCCACCATCGGGACCACGCCTCCTTGCCTTCCCAACTGGGCCCGCGCCACTGTGTTCGCAGCTCCCTCTGCCCGAAGCTCTTTCCCTCTGTAGCCCTGGCTGGCTTCCTCCCCTCCCTCAGATCTCTGCTCTCCGCTCACCCAGGTCTTCTGTAAATATTCAAAATGGTACAGCCTTGTCCATCCCTTTCCTCTACTGTATTTTCCCTCAGTAGCACTCATCACTACCTGATATTACATTTAAGTTTCTTTGCTGTCTTCTTGCCCCCTGAACACAGGCTTCAGGAGGACAGCCGCGGGGTTTCCCTCACCCATAGTGTTTGCAACTGTGCCTGGCATGGAATAGACACGCACTAAATAGTTGATGAATTAATGGAAGAATGACTTCACCAGACTCTCTGTCCTGGGTGACTCTAAGCATGATGGCATTTGTTTTCTGGGTGCTAAACCTCCTTCAAGTAGATGGCTCCTTCTGTCGTAGCTTGACTGGGGTGGTGCCACACACGGTGCCTGATGCGCAGTTGGGAGTCACATGTTTAGGGAGCAGAATGATAATTGGGTGGCCAGATCACTGGCTGTTGTAGCTTGTCTCTGTCACTAGCTCCCTGGACAGCAATATACTTTTTAGGTGAAGACAGTGGGGGTATAGAAACCCTGAGGTGGGCGAGTTGGCGAGAAGCACTTTCTTTTTTCTTATTCCATGCCTCAGTGTTTACTTTTATTTTATTTTTTTCCTTATTTTTTTTTATTATATTATGGTTCTGTACATAATTGTAATCATGGGGTACAATGTGTTGGTTTTACATACAATCTGAAATATTTTCATTGAACTGGTTGACATAGCATTCATGGCATTTTCTTAGCTATTGTGTACAGACATTTATATTCTACATTTAGTAAGTTTCACCTGTACCCTTCTAAGCTGCACCGTACATGTGGACACATCAATTACTCATTACTGTCCCTCTCCTCCCCTCCCTTGTCCCTTTCCCCAGTTCTTGTGTTGTAATTGGGTTATAGCTTTCCTATGAGAAGCACTTTTGTATTTCTGATTTGTAAACACTGGGACTCTGGTGCACCTTGCTGTGTCTTTGACAATAGAATGGAAACTAGCAGGAACAAACCTTGATTAGGAGCCGATGGAGAATGCCTGTGTTTCAGAGCTTTATCAGAGGTTAAATCAGAGTTTTGTTGCTAGGTTTGTGTTTTTTTAAATTCATGTGCCTAATTACGCCTGTGTCACCGAGGAACACGTCAAGGGGCCTCGTCAAGGGTGAGCCACACCTGGTTTCAGAGCCCTGCCTTACTGCTCACGTTAGCTCTTCACCCTTAACTGCCTGCACTTAAACTGGTGAGTCCTCCTGGATTCAGCCTGGTGGTTTCTCCCTGGTTTCTTCCACCTGGCGGCCACCGGTGCCCTGTCGCATGTCCTGCCGGCTCTTGGCTGTGTTTGCAGACTTGCTCTGCTGGCATTCTCACGCTCAGACTGCCGTGTTTTCCCTACTGCTCTATACGGTTCATTCCCAAGTCAGCGTGGGACTCCGATGCTCGTAGCTTGTATATCTGGGTTTAGTTTTTACAAAAAGACCAAACGCTCTTAAAAGCGATCGTGGAGTTCTTGTATATCTTCATATCCCCTAAGTGTGATGGGCATTTTTTCCAAATGAAAAAAAAAAAAAAAAAAAAGAGGAAGAAAAAGAAGAGAAGAAATAAGAGACCCAGAATGCAGATGGGTAAACTTTTGGCCTTGGAGCACTCTGGTTGTCCAGACTGAGCATGCGGGGTGTATGAGGGATGTGCAGCCAATGCTGTTGGTCTGGGTCAAGCCTCGGAGGAAAGCGTTGTGTCCTGTAGTGGCCGGCGAGGTGGTCGTGATGAGATTGGGTGGGCAGGGTTGTGCATCCATTAATCTGGAGATCATTTGAAAATTTCAAGAATTGGAAGGAGGATGTGGAGGCTTAAGTTAGTATAATGCTCTCCACATGGAGAGAAGGCTCTTACAAATTCATTCAACACGACTACAGAGCAAAACAAAAACGTCCTCCAAGAATTGAGTGAGAAACCACCGGCCTCATAGGACTGAAGTTCCGTAAGAAGACTGTGTTGAGTTTCTTAGGGACCCTTTTAGGTTGTTTTTTTTGTTTTTTTTTTTTTTTTTCATTGTAAACAGTAAGGAGATTTAAATCTCCTTGGTATGGTTTGCACTAGAATGGATGCACCGTGTGGGCAGGTCTGCCAGGACTGTTCCCTGCTGTGTCCCTGGGACGTAGATACGTGAAGGTCGGATGCACTTGGTCCTGGAGATGGGGGAAAGGAGATGGGTGGACCAGATGACTCTGGCAGTTATTTCCTGACACGGTTCTGCTGTGGCACAGAGTGGGTTGTAGTTGTGGCTGATTGTAGTTGTGGCTGTCAATTCTCCTTCACTGCCACTGGACTGGAGCTAGACACTTGTTTTGTTTTCAGTTCCATAGATGATCTCATGTGTTGAAAGCCAAAGCATTGGAAGGAAAATGGAGGTCAGCTTAAGCCAGTTGTTTGACATGGGAAGAAATCAGCATGGCCCTACACAACTCAGTAGTTGAAAGTTTTTTCCTCCTGTGTTTTCATCTGCTAGTTTGGACTCCCCTGCATACTGAGTACTTGGAAGCTAATTGGGCACATTTTTATTATGCCTGGCAAAATATATTATTGGGATGTTGATGCATTTTTTAAAAACCCAGCCAGAACTACAGGTGGTTTCTGGGTATACGCACTAAATCTAGCAAGTCCCCTGTCCCAGTTCTACACTTGACCCCCAGTTTTCCATTTTCTCTTGTTGTCACCAGAAGCTGAATCAGGAGCACCCTGCGCTTTAGAGTTCAGAAACGGAGGGAGCCCCACCGCTAGAAAAACCAGGAGTGGGTGAGCGGTGGCCAGTTGGCCGCTGTTTGACACTTCCCTGGACACTTGTGGAAGTTTCCATCCAGTTTTGGGCGATTTTCTGGCTGTGTATTAACACAGACCCTATTTTGTGATATGAACAAGTTAACCTTTTAAAAGTTATGCATTTGAGCATCTCTAGGAAGGTCAGGAAGTTATTTCCCTCTTATACCTCAAGGCAAAATGGTTGAAGGAAGTGATCATTTCTTTTCTGAATTCTAGAAGCTGGAGAGAACAAACTGGAGTTTTAGAAGCGTGTGTGCGCACGTGTGTATGTGCATGTCCAGGTGGGGAAGGCTTGAGTTCCAAAGCAGAGAGAGAGGGGCAGGTGCATTTAAGGGGGGATCCAATGGAGAGTGCAGAGCTGTACAACTAGTAGTTGAGGAATTGCGGGGCTGAGATTAGGCATTAGGAAGGGGTTAACTGGACGCGGGGAGAGCGGGTATCAAAAGGTGAATTAGTTATATGCTACAAACCTTTTATCAATGGTTTGCCTGGCTCCACAGCAGGAAGAGACAAGGCTACCTCATCTCTGCTTCATCCTGGCCTGTGGGCACCATTAGCAAGGGATAAAATAAGAGTGTGGCCACCCCTCGGCCTGACTGTGTGCTGTCTCTGGCCCTTCTTGCTACATAACCTTGGGCAAGTTGCAGATCTCTTGTAGACCACTGTGGAGGTAAAATGAGGAGAAATACAAGTGTTTACAACAGTGTTTGCAACATAGTAAGGACTCAAATGTTAGCCTACAGGAGCAGTAGTTATTTCTGTGGATTACCCGGGGACCAAACCATCATTGCTAATATGGTTCGCATTACCAATGTCAAACGATTGAAAAAATAATCCCATTTTAATCAAAGATTGCAGTAGAGAACCACCCCAACTAAGGTGTATATTTATCAGGGAGAAATAGATGAGAAATTAATTTTGCTCGAGAGCAGTGAACAACTGTTTTTGTGTCATGACCAGTTTCCTACAAATAAAAACGTTCACGGACTGCATCTTTTCTCCATGCAAAACTTATTGACACATTTCAACACCTTTAACAAATGACAATTGAACATTTAGTGTCCTCGATGCCCTGGAGATAAAGTGCATAAACCAGACATGTCCCTGGCCCTTGTGTTGCTAAATATCTAGAGGGGAGATGATCAAATAACACGCAGTTATACAGTGATGAATTAAACAGTTGTAGATGTTGTGAGATGGGCAGAAAGCTTGGCGCAGCGATTGGCAGTGAAGGGATCCATGTTAGACAGGCATTGGGGAAATTGACATTTGAGTAGAAATGAAAAGGGGGAGGATGTCTCTGTGGGCCGGCGAGTTTGGGGTGGGGATTGCCTTGGGAGGAACATACGCCAGGTGGGGGCATTGCCTGCCCGACACCCTCAGCCAAGGAGAAGTTGGGTGTGTTGCAGGGTTGAAGGATGGACGGTGTGAGGCAGGTGCAGGAGCAAGGTGGGGCAGAGAGTGGCTTGGGTGTGAGAAGCAGGCCCAGGTCAGATAAGGAGTGGGGGCCAGATGCTGCCAGGGCTTTAGAGAAGCTGTTGAGATGTCCCTGACCCTCCCACAGTAAGGAAGGCAATTCTTAATGCACGTTCCCTTTTTGATGTCTTTCTATTCAGTAATGAACACATGGGTACGACCTTTGTGTGAGTCATGGAACTGTTAGTACCTGTGTGTGTTTGAGTAGTAGCAGTGGCAAGGTGGCCTTCTAAATTCTTCCTAGTAGTTCCATGGCAGGCTGAGTTGTGAAGGCAGGTGTGGCCTGTGGCCCGTGGCCCAGGTGGCATCGTGCAGAGCCCATGTGAGGGGCAGTGGCAGGGAGCACACAGTGGACTGCCAGTCAGGTCTGGAAGTTGCACACAGCTTTGTTTGGTTCAGAGCAGAGTGCGTGCGCATTAGGTCCTGGCTGTGACCGACGTGAAGATTACAACCGTGGCCAATGCCTGGCATGCCGAGTGCTGACGGGTGTATTTGCTTTTTCAACCACAGGATCCCAGCCAGGGCCTGAATAACCCAGAAACTCTGAGATCAGCACTTCTGGATCTGTGCATTTAGAATGAGGTACCATGGGTGCCTTCATCAGTTGTAAATTTCTGCCATCAAATTACTAGCCTTCATATCCGCTGGTTCTACTGACAGAAAGGACTAGGGCGCTTTAGAAGGTCCCTTGAATACTTGTTAGTCAAATAACTCTCCTTTTCTGTGGAGTACTGAGAAAGAAATGTGTTGCTCTGTGACCGAGCTGGCCTTCTCTTTGTGCTGGGTCCCCTCCAAGTCCCGACTGGGCATTGCAGCCAGGGGCTTTGATGTGGATCCCTGTGGGTCACTGAGCTCTTAGGGGGTCACCCTGCTATTTTGTATTATGGTAATAGCTGCACTGGTAAAAATACAGGTTTCTCAGACTTCCCTTTTGGAGAATGCGTGGGTTTGAAAAGCCTGTCCCATGTAGCCTGATTGCACAGCTCAGCCCAGTGTGGTGGGTGCACGTGTGTGTGTGTAAGTCTGTTTAGAACCAGATTATCCTGGCTACTAAGTACCTCGCATCACCTCATCCAGGGCTCAGGACCGTTGACCTCTAGCAGTGAAGGCTAGACCTCTAGAGGTGACGAGGGCGTTGACCTCTAGCAGTGAAGCCACTTTCTGTGGGGTGGCAGAGTTGGGACTGCGCCTGGCTGGCATTTCTCGCACCTGAACCTGTTCTCGTTTGACAGAGCCATGCCCATGCTGTTCAGTTAATTGTACAGAAAATGGGTCAGTGACAGATGTAATGAGGAAACAAAAACTGCCCAGTTCTCCAAGTCACTGAGCTGAATCTTTTTATTTTCTGCAGTGAGCAGTTTAAGAGAGAGGATGTGTTTCTTGCTAATGGGGTGGAAACAACTTATTTTTAGAACATAAGAAAGAGCAAAATAAAACTAGGTTACAGACAGAAATAAATGTCAGTTTAGGACTTTTTTTATGTTTGTTTTACCATCAGGGATTAAATTATATGTTCGTGGGAGTATGATTTCAAGTTCATAATGTCATCGGTACTTAATTTAATTAAAATACTAGCTGTATTTGTAATCTACTTTTGTTAGATAATATTATTTAATCTACTAGTCTGTTTTACAATCAACTTTTTTCCTTGAGGTAAAAAACAAACATTGTACCTCTTCAAATTATTAATTTTATAATAACAATGTCCTGTTTCCTGAACATTTATAGATTCCATTTATATCATTTAGGCTTATGGGTGCTTTTTTTCCAAGTGACGATAATGATTTGGGTCATAAATTAAATCTCCCTCTAGCCGGGCGTTGTGGCGGGCGCCTGTCGTCCCAGCTACTCGGGAGGCTGAGGCAGGAGAATCGCCTAAGCCCAGGAGTTGGAGGTTGCTGTGAGCTGTGACGGCACAGCACTCTACCGAGGGCGATAAAGTGAGACTCCGTCTCTAAAAAATAAATAAATAAATCCCCCTAGTCTGAGAAAGTAGTGATTTCTTAATACTTGGAAGATAGTTTTTGTACTAATTAGTGGTGTATGTATAACGTAAAACAAGGAGCTCGCATGCCTAATACTAACCTGAGCGGCACTATTGTCCACTGTTGCTGTGACAAGTAACACTTTACAGAGGTGTTCTGTACGTTGCTTTAAAAAAGTGTTGATTCACACACCTACGGTGCATCTTAGAAGGGCACAGGCGAACCTTACTAAATGCAGAATACATTCATATAATAACTTCATATAATAACTGAGAAAATGCCAGGAAGGCTATGTTAATCAGTTTGATGAAAATAGTTAAGATTGTGTATGAAACCAGCACCTTGTACCCCTTGACTGCACTATTGTACACAGCTATGATTTAATAATAAAGACAATAAAATTTAAAAAAGTGTTGATTCAGTCATTAGGTGCTGATGTATTATTAACTTATCTTTCATCCACTTGCTTAAATGAACTTGGTTAATTACTTTGGTTAATTCCATTTAACAACCTGGCACTGCTTGTATTTACCCACCGTTTTGGTAAAGGATCGGAGAGGATGGCATTTGCCAACTTATACACACAGGAAAGAAAGGGGGAATGTAACCCTGTTTTGAAAAATTCTGTCGAAACTTAATAGCTACTTGATACCAGTACTTCCTGTTTCCAAAACCAAAGTTTATGCAGTCCTGCCCTCCTCTGTGACATTGTTTATTGCCTAGGGCAGAATTCCTGGCATATTTGAGGCTCTGCCTCTCTCTTTTCTGCCAGATCTCCAAGCCACAACTGGTCCAATCTTTCTCACACCAGCAATACCTGCTTAGTGCTGCCAGTGGCAAAGACCTTGTTGGGTAAATAGGGTTAACTCTCATGGGAGTTCTGGTGCATTCCTGTCGCCCAGTCTGAGTCTCAGCTTTTATGGCTCTCTGGAGTCATTGTCTTGGCATTGAGTTCAGCCTGACAACTTTGCCCTGCTTGATCAATGTTAGACACCCACCTCCCTTCCTTTAGTAAATACGCTGATTAATCATGGGTATTGTATTACCCAAAGCTCTGATGAAGGTCAGTGAAAAGTATTCATGGGGGAGGTGTGTTTGAGGGGTGGAGGGTGGAGCAGTGGCCAGGTGAGGGGAGAAAGATAAAGGCTGTTCCTGATCCTGAACAGGTGAGGCCAGGTTACCTGCAAAATCGTGTGATGTGCCTATATATGTTATATATTATATAATAGAAACTGAGCATGTGTGATAATGGGCCTTGTGTGACAGGCCAGAGGTGTCAATCCATACAGCAAGCCCCGTAGGGGTGCAGACAAGGCCCTGGGCTCAGAAGGCAATGTGAACCCACAAAATGGTTTTGAAATGAGTCAGCTGTGTTTGAATCCCAGTGCTCCCATGATTAATTGCATAAATCTGGGCAAGTTTCTTAGCCCCTCTGGCCTTCAGAACCTACCTCGTGGGGTAATGGAGGTGGGGAGTCAGAACAGCACAGCCCACAGCTAATATTTATTGAGCAATTATTTTCCTTGCTTTTACTCTTGAGCTAAGGTTAGCTAATACGTGGCAGAGCCAAGCTAAGTTTCTCAGACCTTTAGGCCCTTTTTCTCCTAGTCTTTATTATTACGGTTGCCCCATCTGTTTTTGTCAGGAAGAAAAATAGGTCAAGTCTCTGTGTCTCCCCTTCCTTTTCTTACCTTGTGTCCTGTGTGATGGGGATAACTGGCCATTGACTCTTTAGTTTCAGGTACCTGGGAGCTTAAGAACTTCCTTCTACCCAGTGTTAATTCTGGCTGAGGCGGTGGAATTTTCTTCAGCCTCTTAAAAAACTCTACAAAGAGAATGATTGTTTTGGTATTAAGAAAACCTTATGCATTCAGTTATACTATTTTGGGGGGGGGGCTATGAATTTTTTTTATTTACGCTTTTTCAGACTGTAAGTAAACAATGACATGTTTAATGATTAACATAAACTTCTCCAAAAAGTCTGACTCCTTATTTTTTAAAAAGGCAAACGCAATTGAAGCTAATTCGAAATATTTGATTTATTTCATCTATCATTGTATTTGTGGATAGAGAAACTCCTGAAACTGCTTTTCAAAAGGTATTTTTGTGTGTGTGTGTTTTTTTTTTTTGAGACAGAGCCTCAAGTTGTTGCCCTGGGTAGAGTGCTGTCGCATCACAGCTCACAGCAACCTCTAGTTCCTGGGCTCAAGTGATTCTCCTGCCTCCACCTCCCATAACTGGGACTACAGGTGCCCGCCACATGCCTGGTTTTTGGGTTGCAGCCGTCATTGTTTGGCGGGCCCGGGCTGGATTTGAACTCGCCATCTCAGGTGTATGTGGCTGGCACCTTAGCTGCTTGAGCCACAGGTGCCAAGCCCAAAAGGTGTTTTAATACATGAGGAAAATAAAATGTCCACTATTTTGTCATCTTCATTTTCCATTTTCTACATAGCAAGGAGAAAGAACTTATCTCATTGTGAAAACATAATTCTTGACGTAATCTTCACTTTGAATTCCCATGCTCATTCACACAAAAAAGGATTTAAGGTTATTCTTTAATGATTTGGAGTAGGGATAGTTTAAAGATTGGGAAGAGAAGATTTTGGATCAATAATAGGAACCCCAATAAAACTTCTTAAGTGTTTCCCACTTGGAAGGGATGACGACAGTTGGCATTCAGCAGCTCATCGAGTTTACATTTCTGTTGGATATTTTCATGTGCTTTTGCTTTGCTAGTCTTAAGAGACCTGCCAAGTTGAAGTAAATGAATTAGGACAGGATTTCTCAAGCTGCAGATTGGTCCATTAATGGGTCATGAAATCAGTTTAGTGGGTCACAGCAGCGTTACCAAAAAGTGAAAGTGAGATAATGAACACATCAGCATGTATGGTGCCTTGTGAAGGCTGTTCGCGTTGCTTCTGGAAACTTTGACTTCATCTGTTTTTATTGTGTGCGGGGTGTGCATACTAGAAATGTAGCTCACCATATATAAAGTGGGTTACAGACAGAAAAGTTTGAAAGCCACCGATCTGGAATATTTTAGAGCATTTATCCAAGTTCTTTAGAGCGAGTCTAATTGCGTATAGAAGGAATGTGCTTCTAACTGGATCTTAGCTATCTTTCCATCTGAGTGGATTCACTGTGACCCTTTTAGGGTTTTGAACTTTGGTCATCACAATGGCACTGTTTTGCAACATAGCCTTGATTTCTGTGGTTTCCACTATGAGCTTCCCTAGCATGGTATCTAGAGGGGAGAGTCCCACTTAGCCTGGCCAGTTGTCGCAAACATAATTACACAGAGTGGCTGTGACCCCACAAACTGTCATTTCCAAATTAAAAATGTGTTTTGGTATCTGTTGGGGTTGTCATTTTTCTTTTCTCTCTGCACTGAATATAACTGGCTCCTATCCTTTACGATAGAACCACACTGTGTATCACAGAAGGTAGGTCTCCGGGAAGGCTCAGTGGGAGGCAGAAGTGGGCAGAAAGGGAGGACGGTCCAATTTCTGCAGGATTGAAAGAAGAGAAAGTAGCTTCTTAGGCCACCAAGAGAAGAAAGACTCCCAGGAGCACAGGGGAGCTTTGGGAGAATTTGTCAAAGCAGAAAGAGGTAGAAATAGCAAGTGCTGCTGAGACTGGAGTATCAGAGGATTAAAGTGTAGGAGAACAAGAGATTCCTTAACAAGGGTGACAATATATTGCTATAAAGTGTAACATATTTTAGTAATGGTAATTCAGAGATCTCCCCACCACCCCTGAGCTAATACATTTTATAAATGGAAAATAAGGTTTATGACTTCTTTTTTTTGTTTGTTTTGTTTTTGTTTTTCCAGTGGTAAGAGAGAATTTATTTACAGAAAAGAATACAGAAAACACTAAAGCTCCTGGTAGAGAGAGAGAACTCAAGTGGGGAGAGAAAAGCTCTGTCAGTTTCTCTCCCGGTCTTTCCCCCCCTTTAGGCTTTTAGTCTCAGGGTATATATAGGTGTATGGGTTCCTTGGCCAGGAAACGAGTGAACACAGTCCCTTCTGCCAGAGACAAGGTGAATGAATGTAACAATGAACAAACACTGTCCCTTCTGCCAGGACAAAGTGAATGAATGTATCAATGAATGGACATAGTCCATTCATAGAATTGAGGCCTAGGAAATTCACATAAAATTGACCTAAGCATAGGAAATGGGGGGGTTCCACATTTAGTCCTAAGTGTCAAGTGAAGGAAACACCAAGGCACAGGTGTCTCCTCGGCAGTTGTCCGGCCCAATAATATAAATTCTTGACTTACTAAATTGATGTAGTCTCTAATGACCCAATGAAGATAAAGAAATTAGAACTTTTCTTTTTTCCCATTCTTACTAGTTTGACAAAGATAAATAGGCCTAGACAGTAACTTAGAATCGTTCTAAGCTGCTGCTTTGGAAAGAAATCAAAGTGTGCTGTACTTGAGGAATATAGATATCACATTTTCTTGGCTTATTGCTCCAATTATTAAAAAGAAGAGAATGACATACTGCTTTTTTTAGTGTTCAACTAAAATTTTTCCAAGACATTCACATTAAAGTTGTCTTTTGAAACCTATGAAATTTTGCTAAGATTCAACCACTTGCCCGTTACAGTGCTTTTTATTCGATGAAATCTTTCTAACGGCACCTCATTTAAAGACAACATCAGCACTCTTTAAATTATACCAATTTCTGTCCCCTGAAATTAGATCGGTGAGAGTTATGTGTTATGTTGTCTGAACTGATAGTGGGGATGTTATGTAGGCAAGCTGCTTATTGATGTAGGATGGGACTAAAATGAGTCAGCAACTAGCGTAGTTAATAAACAGTTGGCTAAGTAGAACGCCTACCTGACTTTAAAATAGAAAATCCTTGATTCCAAGAAATGTAAGGAGATGCTGTGTGTGCATTTGAAAAAATTTCCTTTCCTCAGTTCTTGTGAATAGCTGCTGCACATAGCTTTCCCCCTACCCTTTTCTTACAGTCTTTCTTTCTTTCCTTCCTTCTTTCCTTTTGTTGTTGTTGTTGTTGAGACTGCTCACTCTGTTGCCCTGGGTAGAGTGCTGTGGCATCATAGCTCACAGCACCTCCAACTCCTGGGCTCAAGCGATCCTCTTGCCCTAGCCTCCCCAGTAGCTGGGACTACAGGTGTGCTCTGCCACACCAGGTTAGTTTTTTTATTTTTAGTAGAGACAGGGTCTCGTTCTTACCCAGGCCGCTCTTGAACTCTTGAGTTCCAGAAATCCACCTGCCAGGCGGTGCCTGTGGCTCAAAGGGTAGGGCGCCAGCCCCATAAGCTGGAGGTGGCGAGTTCAAACCCCGCCTCGGCCAAAAACTGCAAAAAAAAAAGAAAGAAAGAAATCCACCTGCCTCAGCCTCCCAGAGAGCTAGGATTACAGGCCATGAGCCACCATGCCTGGTCTTCTAACAATATTTCTTTCCCCTGAATGTTGAGTCTTGTAATAGCCAGAATATTTTAGTGAATAAGTTGCTCCTCCCTTTCAAAGACATGTATAGTGTTCTCATTGTATTACATTTGATCTTAGTGAAAATATAATGTCTCTCCAGATAATAATAGACATTTTGTTTTGTTTTTTTCTAGTTTTTAGGCAGGAGATTAAGAGTGCTGATAATTTGATTTTGTGGAGACCACCTGAGTGCCTGGCATCTTTCCCTGATGTGGGGCGTTTCAGTGTGTGGCCTAGTGGTGTTAGTTTGGAGGAAGAGAAACAGGTTTTGTTAGTTAGTGACAGATTGTCATTGTATGTGCTTATCCTTGTATAGAGTTACTTGATGTTATGGGATCAACTTTAACAAAGCAGTGTCTTGGCTGCTCATTTCTTTATATTATATATGTAAGAGAAATTTGGCAAAAGCTTGTAAAAATTCTGTTTAAACCACTGCTGTCGGGCAGCAATAAAAATACAAAGGATCTAGTCTGTGCACATCTAGAAATAAGACATTAACTCTATTTGGAATGCATATCTAGTTCAGTGAAGAAGTAAGTAGCATTTTTCTCATGAACAAGTTTGACGAGACTTATTTTTAAAAGAATTGCAGAATTATTTTAACCATTACTTTAATAATAGTTCTGAGGAAATAAAAATAGTGTCTTGAGTTGAGGGTTAGGTGAATGTTGGTTGGTTGGTCCTGGAGCCTCTGGCACAGCACCTGACCACAGGGCAGCTGATCCACAGCATGGCCCGAGAGAGAAAAGTAGGGCATGATGGCCTGCAGCCCAGAAAACCAAAGTCAGATGGAAAAAACTCTTAGAAATTTGAGTTGGAGAATATGGAGAGCACCGGGGATGAGGCTGAAGAGTTGGAGGGGTGGCTGGTGAGGCCAGACAAACTGAAGATGCGGAAAGGCAGGACAGGCGGACACAGGCAGCAAGGGTGGGAGGGGTGCTGTAGGGAGACATCCTGGAGGCCCTCAGGTCAGCATGGCTTTCCTTTTTTAAATTTTAGTATATTTAGGGGTACAAGTGCAGTTCTGTTTGGTATATCGTGCCCATCACATTTAGTGCACATTGTAGCCAGTTGGTAGTTTTCCATCTCTCACTCCCGTCCGGCCCTCCCATTCCGGACTCTCTGATATCCCACTCTGTGCCTGCCCACAGCTCCGCTCCCACTCACAGGTGACAGTGTGCAGGATTTGATTTTCCATTCCTTAGTTACTTTGCTTAGGTTGATCCAAATTGCTGCAAAAGATATAAAAATATGGACCGCTTAATCTCAGTATCATTCCAATTTTATTTTAGTTTAGTTTTTTGAGACATAGTCTCACTCTGTTGCCCTGGGTAGAGTGCCATGGCGTCACAGCTCACAGCAAACTCAAACTCTTGGGTTTAAGCGATCCTCTTGTCTTGACCTCCCGAGTAGCTGAGACTACAGGGGTATGCCACCACACCCTGATATTTTTTCTGTTTTTAGTAGAGATGGAATCTCACTCTTGCTCTGGCTGGTCTTGAACTCCTGCCTTAGCCTCCCAGAGTGCTAGGATTACAGGTATGAGCCATCACGCCTAAGCGGTACCAGAGATTATTTAAAGCCACTGTTTAATGAGTTAAATAACGGGTTTATTTAGGTGTTGTTGAGCACTTAAACTGCAGGCACCTGGTCTGTTGTGGGTGTGGTCTGTTGGGGAGGAATTTGGGGGCGAGGAGCCTTCTTAGAGGTTGAAATGGCTGTGGCTTTTCAAGGACAAATGGAACTTTTCCTGGGGGATGAGGACGTTGGATGGGGAGTCATTTCAGGCATTGAACTCCCGCATGTTAAGTTTGGGGAAGTAAGATGAGCTTGGTTGTTAGTCTCATATTCACTCCTTATTAGAATATACAGTGTGAAGTGGAGCTGAGAGAGGTCACGGGCATGAACGTGAAGACCCTTGAGTGCCAGACTGCAGAGTTCAGACTTTTCTCACACGATCAGATGTGCGTTTTAGAAAGATCCACTCTTGGAACCCACTCTGGGAGATGAGTTGATAACGGGAGAGACCACCTTTGAGGTGGGCTAGGTGAGAAACTTTGAGGTGAAAAGCAGGTGTGGCTTCTGTGGAGACTTTAGGAGGTGGTATTGGCAGGAACTAGAGATTGATTGTCTGAGGGGGATGACTCAGAGGTTTCTTTTTTTAAATATAAATATATGTATATATATATATATTTTTAGAGACAGAGTCTCACTTTGTCACCCTTGGTGGAATGCGGTGGCATCACAGCTCACAGCAACCTCCAGCTCTTGGGCTTAGGTGATTCTCTTGCCTCAGCCTCTCAAGTAGCTGGGACCACAGGCGCCCGCCACAATGCCCAGCTATTTTTTTGTTGTTGTTGCAGTTTGGCCGGGACTGGGCCTGAGCCGCCCAACTCAGAGGTTTCTTAGTTGCGAGAGAATGGGGACCATATAAGGAATAGAATTGTGGGAGAAGTTAATTCATTACCTAAAACAGTTAACTGAATTTTGAATTCTGGGTGATTCCGAGGCATCCAGGTGGAAATGTGCAGAATTAGCTGACAGTCATTTACTTTATGCCTGCTCACGTCTCAGCCAGTGTGCACGACAGCTAACCTGCACAGGAATGTGGCTGAGGATGGTGAGAAGTGCACCAGTGATCTGCCCAAACACAGACCATGAAGGCCAGGCACCGAAGCTAAGCTTTAAAAAGACAGACATACCAGGCTCGGCGTCTGTGTCTGTTCCCCCCCCCCCAAAAGGAAATCCTCTTATCTATCCTGGCATGAAAAGATGACTATGCATGAAAAAAAATCAAGATGGGGAAATATGTAGAAATAGGAACTCAATTACTGGAAAAATAGAAGGGTGGTTCTGTGTTTATGTATATTTATTTACAGATATGTTGATAAGTCACAGAATACGCCCAACTGTTACCAATGGCTGCCCCTAGGAGGTAGGAGAGGCTATGGCGGGAACTTTCCACTTCTGGTATGTCTTTTTTTTTTTTTTTTGAGACAGAGCCTCAAGCTGTCGCCCTGGGTTGAGTGTCGTGGCATTACAGCTCACAGCAACCTCCAATTCCTGGGCTCAAGCGAGTTTCCTGACTCTGCCTCCCAAGTAGCTGGGACTGCAGGTGCCCGCCACAACGCCCGGCCATTTTTTTGTTTTGGTTGCAGCCGTCATTGTTGTTTGGCGGGCCCAGGCTGGATTCGAACCCACCAGCTTAGGTGTACGTGGCTGGCGCCTTAGCCCACTGAGCCACAGGCGTCGAGCCTTTTATTATAGTTGGTACATAGTATTCTATAATATTGTTATGCCATCATATTTAATCCTTTTCTGATTGACGAGCATTTGTAGTTTTTATTAAGTCACTGTTGCAAGTCATGCTGAAGGAACATCCGTAGATGTACTGCGTATTCTTGCAAACATGGCAGCATCCTTGTCACAGACACAGGCTGTAGTGCAGTGGCCCAGTTACAACTCCCTGTAACCTCGAACTGAGCTCCTGGGCCCAAGCAATTCTCTCACTTCATCCTCCCAAGTAGTTGAGATGACAGATATGTGCCACCTAAATGCCCAACTAAATCCTTTATTTTTGTAGAGCAGGCAGCTTCCCTTGTTGCCCAGGCTAGACTCCTGGCCTCAAGAGATCCTCCTGTCTTGGCCTCCCAAAGTGCTGGGATTACAGGTATGAGTCACTGTACCCAGCCTGTGTTTTATTTTTTTGTTTTGAGACAGTCTTACTTTGTTGCCCTCAATAGTGTGCCAAGGCATCATAGCTCACAGCAACCTCTAACTCTTGGGCTCAAGCCACCCTCCTGCCTCAGCCTCCCGAGTAGTTGGGACTAGAGGTGCCCGCCACAACACCTGGCTATTTTTAGAGACAGGATCTAGCACTTGCTCCGCTGGTCTGGAACCTGTGACCTCAGGCAATCCATCCGTCTCAGCCTCCCAGAGTGCTGGGATTATAGGGGTGAGGTACCACACCCAGCCCTTTTTTTTTTTTTTAAGTGATAGGATAGAGCTTATTGACAGGGAAAATTTGGTAGAAAGGTTGATAAGCTGGCTCGGCATCTGTGGCTCAGCGGGCTAAGGCGCCAGCCATGTACACCTGAGTTGGCGGGTTCGAATCCAGCCCCAGCCCGCCAAACAACAATGACGGCTGCAACCAAAAAATGGCCGGGCGTTGTGGCAGGCGCCTGTAGTCCCAGATACTTGGGAGGCAGAGGCAGGAGACTTGCTTGAGCCCAGGAATTGGAGGTTGCTGTGAGCTGTGATGCCACAGCACTCTCTCCAGGGTGATACCTTGAGGCTCTGTCTCAAAAAAACAAAAAAGAAAGATTGATAAGCCAAAAGAGGGGGAGCAGAGCAGAGAGGGAGACTTCCAGCCCACACTGGTAAAGCAGTGCGCCATGGAGAAGCTTTCCCTGTGCTCCCATTGCAGGCCGTACGTCTCTTAAGTTTTTGACAATTGGATTGGTAGAAAATGGTGACTTTTTACAAGTGTCTTTTCACACAATTACTGACAGATCCCCTGGATTGTCCGTTTGTGTGTTTCCCTATTATCTGCTGTGTCACTTTCTATTTGTTGGTAGGATGTTGGAGTTGCCAGCATTTCCCCAATCTGTTGCTTATCTGGAGGTTTTAATTTTTTTTTTTTTTTTTTTTTGAGACAGAGCCTCAAGCTGTCACCCTGGATAGAGTGCTATAGCATCACAGCTCACAGCAACCTCCAATTCCTGGGCTCAAGCGAGTCTCCTGCTTCCACCTCCCAAGTAGCTGGGACCACAGGCGCCCACCACAACGCCCGGCCATTTTTTGTTTTTTTGGTTGCAGCCGCCATTGTTGTTTGGCGGGTCCAGGCTGGATTCGAACCTGCCAGCTGAGGTGTACGTGGCTGGCACCTTAGCCCATTGAGCCACAGGTGCCGAGCCTGGAGTTTTTAATTTTATGTAACCAAATTTGTCCTTTTTTCCTTCATTTATGACTTCTAGGCTGCTTTCTTAGGTAGGTATGTTCCTCATCTGAAAATATTTTTTTCTATTATGCAACTTTTCTAACTATTATCTTTTCCGTTGATCTGGTACTTGGACATTTAGCCATTTTTATTTTTAAAATTTATTCTGATACCGTTATTGAAAAGATTACTGATCTACAATAGCAGCTTTGTCAGGTGCTAAATTTCTCATAGATGCATGGGTGGTTCATGTTGTCTTACTCATTTTGGGGGAGAAATCTGTCTTAGTACATGCTGTTGTTGGTTTAGCTATCGTAATGTTCAGTGAATTTTGCTATGTGTTACGGAATTGCTCATTTCATTAAGTTTTTTATCCTCGGATTTTCTTGGCTATTGTGCATTTTCCCTCCCAGGAAAATTTTTATAGGTTAGAAAAGGAAGATTTTTATAGGTTAGAAAAAATCTTGTTGTTATTTTGATTTGGAATTGCGTTGCATTTACAGATTAATTTGGGAACTGATAGTTCTATGATACTGAGCCTTGCCTTGTGACTAGGTGGTATATTCTTATTAATTCAGTCCTTTCATGTTCCTCAGTAGTGTTTTACAGTCCCTGTTCCATAGGCCCTGCGCTTTTCCTGTTACATTATTCCTGTCTTTTCTAATCTTGTTGCTTTTGAGGATCTTTTATTCTTCTAGGCTTATTATACTGTCTGTTTTAGTACATTTAAATTAAACTGGCCTACTTATTAACAGTCTTAGTTAACTGTCTTAGAATTTATAGGTAGACAGTGTCATCTGTAGGTAGCAGTTTTGTCTCCTCTTTTCCGCGTCTTATTCATTTTTCTTATCAGCCGCTTGGGTAGGGCTTTCCAGACAGCGTTGAATTATAGCAGGGATCCTTTATCTTAATGAAATATAATCGGTGGTAAGAAAAATTTCTGCCAACTAAAGGAAAAAAAAGCCTTTAAACAATTAAAATGAGTTTCATTAAGAAGTTTTACTGAGCATAGACTGAAGCCTGCAGCCTGAGGCTGGGGCACATCTCAGCCCCACTGCTTGCACGCAGGTGCGAGGAACCCCGCGTGTGCTGGGCCACACGGGTCTGTTGAAGAGGATCACATCGGGGTTTGGGTGTAAGAGTACACTTGGTTATAAATTGCGGGTGCATAATTGCTAACCCCCCAGACATTGTCTTACATGTAAAGGAAGGCAAGGACTAGGGTCAGATTTCTTTTAAGGCATCTAGGGACTCGGGCGGGAGACTAGAGTCGACTTGTCCTCTCCTGTTCTGTCTTCAGAGCAGCTTTCCAGAGAGCCCCGAGGTTGTCTCAGATCAGGGGCTCCGTGAAATTATGCAGGAGCAGACATGAGCAGATGTGGCTTCTTTGGTTTGCTGTTTTGTCTCACGTTTCATAAAGTCTCTTCAGAGATGCCCAGCCTCCTTTTCTCCCTCTGTCCTGTATCAGAAGAGAGTAGAAATTGACTTCATACTGTACTTACTTAGATGTTTCAAGAACTGGTGTTCTGCACTTATTTTTATTTAATGCTCACAGGACTCAGGGTTCATGTCGTCATTCCGTTTTATGGGTGATAACGTTGAGATTTGCTAACTACTAAGTAAAGCTGGTTCTTTTTTTTTTTTTTAAGAGATAGTCTCAACTTTATCACCCTCGGTAAAGTGCCATGGCATCGCAGCTCACAGCAACCTCCAACTCCTGGGCTTAGGCGATTCTCGTGCCTCAGCGTCCAGAGTAGCTGGGACCACAGGTGCCTGCCACAAGGCCCCGCTGTTTTTTGTTGCAGTTTGGCCCAGGGCAGGGTTCAAACCCACCACCTGTGGTATGTGGCGCTGGCGCCCTATCCGCTGAACCACAGGTGCCGCCCGTAAAGCTGGGTCTTGCTGGATGTGGGGTCTCATGCTTGTGATCCCAGCACTATGGGAAGCAAGGTGGGAAAAATCACTTGAGGGCAGGAAGTTCACAACAGCAACCCAGTGATACCCTTGTCTCTACAAAAAATTTCGACCTGAGCTGGGTATGGTGGCACATGCCTGTACTAGCTGCCAGGGAGGCTGAAGTAGGAGGATTGATTGAGCCTAGGAGTTCCAGGCTGCAGTGAGCTATGATTGGGCCATTGCACTCCAGCCTGGGGGACAGAGGGAGCCCCTGTCTCAAATCTTTGGAGGGATTTTTCTTTTCTGTCTATTTTTATATATATTTATATATATATATATAATTTTTTTTTTTTTTTGAGACAAAGTCTCTTTTGCTCTGAGTAGAGTGCTATGGCATCATAGCTCATGGCATCCTCAAACTCTTGGGCTCAGGGGATCCTCTTGCCTCAGCCTCCTGAGTAGCTGGGACTACAGGAGCCTGCCACAACACCCAGCTAGTTTTTCTATTTTTAGTAGAGATGGGGTTCTTGCTCTTGCTCAGACTGGTCTTGAACTCCTGCCTCAGCTTCCCAGAGTGTTGGGGTTATAGGTGTGAGCTGCCAGGCCCAGCCAGCGTTATGACTTTTTTTTTATAATCAATAATTTGAGGGGTGATACTTTCAGATTCTATGGCTCTCTTCCAATATTTTTCCCAGTGGCTTTATCACCCAGGGATAGTCCTGCCTAGCTGGGCGTGGTGGCTCACACCTGTAATCCTAACACTCTGGGAGGCTGAGGCGGATGGATTGCCTGAGCTCACAGGTTCAAGACCAGACTGAGCAAGTGAGAGACCTTGTCTCTAAATAGCCAGGCTGTGGTGAGCGCCTGTAGTCCCAGCTACTAGGGAGGCTGAGACAAGAGAATTGCTTGAGCCCAAGAGTTTGAAATTGCTGTAAGTTGTGATGCCATGTCACTCTACCCAAGGTGACAAACTGAGACTCTGTCTCCAAAAAAAAAAGGGCCTGCCTATAACCAATTATATTGGTTATTGCAGATAAAATTTTTTTCTGAGGTCTGGCTCCCACTCTCACAGCCATTGCAGTACATTGAGCTCCATAGAGACAGCATCAGGGCAAGTGAGAGCCGGACGGGCACTCGCTGAAGAAAAGTAACTAAACATGGGCAAAGGACATCCTAAGAAGCCGAGAGGCAAACTGTCATCATACGCATTCTTTGTGCAAACTTGTCGGGAGGAGCACAAGAAGCAGCACCCAGATGCTTCAGTCACCTTCTCAGAGTTTTCTAAGAAGTGCTCAGAGAGGTGGAAGACCATGTCTGCTAAAGAGAAAGGAAAATTTGAAGATATGGCAAATTTGGGCGGACGAGACCCATTATGAAAGAGAAATGAAAACCTATGTCCGTCCTAAAGGGG